>PVKM010005072.1:0-49381 GCA_004027735.1 Carollia perspicillata
TGGACGTGCAGCTTATGTTAAGCAAACTTCCATAATCTGTCATGAAAGATACAGCTGAAAGATAGATGGCTGGACTTTCTTTGTCTTGTCCTCAAAGGTCTTATTCACATATTCCGAAATTGTAAATTTCTATAAATAATCTATTTTTAATCTCATAGAAATAGATGTGATAGTTCATTATTTCCCAATAGCAAATCTTCAGGTGAGTGAACAAATCATTAATTGAAGTACCACCTACTTAAGATGAAGCCTAAAATTTTAGATCGTCTCTGATGACTTTAACAAGGGAGTTGTAAATAAATGAGCAATATCATCGTTACAAAGGAAGATAACAGAAGGTTCCTATTGGCCCTGAGAAGTTGTAATACTATTCCTTCAGAATAAGACTTAGTGGGAAATGTAGGTGCCAGTGCTGTTTCTGTCTTTGAAGGGTGTGGTCCATTTCATCTAGATGATTGAATTTGTGGGCATAGTACCAGTGTTGCTTCTGAAAGACAGTATGTGGCCCATCCCCACTATCCCACAAAATGCTTATTAAAGTTAAGTCTTTATACTCTCTAAACTTTCCAGATGAATTAAAACAAATAGTGCAATATGATGCCTAAAGTAAAAGTATAATTCTTACTTAGACTATGTACCTAAAGGGTAAGGTTTTTGCTTATTGATCTAAATGAAACTGAGCCATTTCTGCAAACCCCTGTGGAGCAAGGCACTCACCACCATCAAGTACTGCGCTAGGCACCATGCATTTAAAGCCAAATAGTCTGTGGTTCCTGTCCTTAACAAGTTCATGATGGGGTAATAATAGTTCATCATCTATTCAATGAAATAGAAGTATTTGCAAAGAACTCTGATGTGTTTGACAGTTGTGCCACCCAAATGACTCAAGTGCTTCCACGGGGGATAAAGCAATCAGCACTGCCTGAAATGAGTCAGGGAGGCAACAAGAGATGCTGTTTGAACTGGGTCTTGAATAAGGAGTAAAAATTTACCACATAAAGAAAAGTTGGGCCCTGGCCAGGTAGCTCAGTTGGTTAGAGCATTGTGCCAATATGCCAAGGTTGCAGGTTCAATTCCTGGACAGGGCACATATAAGAAGCAACCAAGGAATGCATACGTAAGTGGAACAAACACACGTACGCTTTCTCTCTCTCTACCTTCCTCTCTCTCTCTCTAAAATTCAATAAACATATTATAAAAAAAGTTGGAGGCAGGGAGATAGGGCATGTAGGGATATTTCCTCCAAAGACTGAGACTAAGCAAAAGTACACACACACACACATCTGTGCACATAACACATATGTTCCCCTAGGCCTGTGTGTCAGCATAGTTCAGAGTTCTGAACTGAGAATAAGAAGTGCTTTTACATCCTGGCTCTGTTAGAATTTATTGTGTGACCTTGAGGAAGACTTTTAAAAATCTCTGGATCTCAGTAATTCCATTGGTAAAATGTAAAATGAAAGGCTAGATTGTATGATAGCTAGGACTTCATCCAATAAAAAAAAATTGAGAGATACAGTTAAACCTGTTTGATCTGAAACTCATGATTTAGGGGATACGAGAACATTTTATAAGGAATGATCTAAGCTAGTATGTATTTTATTTCATAAAGGGAAATGTCTTAAACTTAACTAATATGAAAAATAATGGCAAATTATATATTTCTTTGCTTTTAGCTAATGATTCTTAGTATATAAACTTGACATTTAAAAAAAATTAAGGGTACTTATTTTTCTAATTTTCAGATAAGAAAAGGCACTGCTAACAGTTAGGACATTGATATACAATGCACTAAAATACTCTGTCTGGATCTGCCTAGGAAAGTAGAGATGATAAAGAATCAGTGTCATACACAGCCCCAAGTTTCAGGTGACAGCAGGAATTTAATGACTAGAAATATGGTGGAGATGTACCAAATCTTCTATTCATATCTGAATATCTGTAGGATTTGCATTTGTCAAATATGAAAACTTTGAGCTCACAAACTACATATAGTACCAAAGATAGCACCAGGGACGTTATCCTTCCTTCTGCAAACATCTCTTGGAGGCTTGAAGCTCAAGTTTTCAGTCCTTATTTCTCTGGTACCTCATTTGCTCCATCTGAAAGCACCACGACCACAACTAAGAAATTTAAACTCTGCCAGTTAACTGCATAGTTAGGTTCTAGTTGAATTAATGAGTTACTGGATAACCAACTGGTTAATAATAAGCCTTAATAAATTACCAGTTGTTGGTGTGTTTGGGATAGACATATTTTTGTACATGTGTGTCTTTATGCATTTGTATATTGGAGTGATATTCTATATTTTTTCAAACTGCCTTTAAATATTTCTTGTTTTTTAGCACTGAATAATATTCTATTATCTGGTTATGTCACAGTTTATTCATGTGCTGAAGGACATCTTGGTTTGTTGAATTTTTGACAATTATGAATAAATTGCTATAAACATCAAAAAATAAGTGTTTATTGGGAAAATGATAATTTAGTGCTGGCTGTCATTGATAATTTTTTCATTTGCAAAATGTCTGCATGATATCAAAATTTCAAACTGTATTTGCAAATTGGAGTATCTATTGTGAAGTGGCATTTTAGGGAATAGACTCCATTTCAATTGTTTAGGAGAAAAAAACATAAAACTTGTATTTAAACCATTCCCTTCAGAAAGGTCCATCACCTGCTAATAATGAAGTTCGGGCCTATGAGGTCAGAATTTCTCTTGGGAACATGGAAGTCCCATTACATATGTAGCAATCATCTATTCATCTGTTGATGAATCTCTCTAATTATCTGTTGATTTGGTGGCGGGCCTAATGGAACTTTGGATAAGACAGAGGGGTGCGTTTGGAGAGGAGACCACCCCTTTTTCCTCAGGGTGTTTGTCATATCATTGCACACATAAGGATGTCCTAAGTTTTGTCTACCCTGGGTTCTAATTATTCTCTGATATTGATCCAAACCACTTAGTGATGAATACAAGCAGCACTCTCCTATTTAAAGGACTTGAGTATCTATTATTATTTTTATGTTTATTATCTTAATATCTGACATCTATAACATTTTTCTTCCAAAGAGCTCTCTGGAGTGCAATAGGGTGTCAAGTGAAGACAAATGACTGTGAAAGCACTTTGTGTTCTACAAATGAGAGGAGATTCACTCTGGACCTGCTGCTTTCTAGGGACATTTTCTTGATTCTTCCCTGTTTTCTCGTTCCAACACAACAAACCCTAACCAAAGCGCAGTTCTTAGACTCTGCTTTTCTTTTCCTTCTCTCTTTTTCTCAAACACACATTCATGTACACACATTTCAAATCTCACCTTGATCCTGATGACTCCAGACGCTTTATTTTACTACTGGATCCTTTCTTAAAGCCCAGGTCCATATTTAGAATGTACATTATCTTATGTACATTTCTTCTGTGATATTTAAATGAATCTAACATTCTCAACATAAAGTTCATTATGTATTTATTATTAGAAAAACTACTTGATAACTTTACTTGATATTCAAAATGTGCTTTGTAATGTACAGATTTGTTTAATGGCCTGGCCCCAGTTAAGAATAGATTAGAATAAGGAAAGGTATAAGAAGCTCAAGGGCAGAGGATATGATAAATATCCAGTGAGCAGAGCCTGGAATGAGAACTAGTAGTGAGAACTAGTAAAACATGAAATCTAAGGTTATTTTAAACAGAAATTTAGGACAATCAAATTTTAGTAAGTTCCACTTCAGCTCATGTGTTATATGTATTTGTTCCAAAGTTTGTACACATTTTTAGAGAGTGGACATTAGCAAATAATGAAGGCTAATTTATTTATGAGTAACTATAAATAGAAGCATCAATACTGAAAGGGTTATATATGTTTTTTCAATTTTAACTTTCTTAGTTATGCACACCTGGGAAATTCATACAGATTGTGCTAATGCAGCCAAACCAATGAACAAACAGTCTTTCAGTAGCACTACCTAACCAAATGGCAAGCCTGATGCTTAGGAAGGATTAGTTACTGCCCTCCCCACTTTCCAAAACACTTCAATCTGCTGTTTCAACTCCAGGATCACTATCACTGATCATCCATTCTTCAGAGACCAAGGGTGGAGTGGGGGTGGATCATAGGTCTCATCTTGGATATCTTCTTATTCTTTTCATATATTCAGTCAAGACTTCCATTTCACTCTCCTTTATATCTTCTACATCCTTTTTCACCCTCACTGTAAAGTCATTACCTTTGAAGCCTGAGTTACTGAGACAATATCCTAGCTCCATTTAATACAACTGTTACACCGACTGTCACTTTCAAGAACTTGCCCAAGAAAATAAAACACTGCTTGTTTACTAATACATTAAGTTTAGATATCCTCCTTTTGGTCTTTCAAGGTCTTTTATAATCCATCTCCATTCTCTTTATCTAAATGAGTTTCCTACTATTACCCAGCATGGACCCTTTCTGGTCAGGGGCACTTTCTTCCCTGCCTCAAGATGTTGCGTCCTAAGTCAGCAGTCACTCCTCTCTGTGACCCTTAGGAACTTTACTCCACACTCATTTCCCACTGTTAACGCCACAGATATCCTTAAAGACTCCATCCCCAACTTCTCTTTTAAGACAGAACTCAGTTACTATCTCTTTCGGAGGCCTTCCCTCTCATCTGGATTAGTTGGATTAGCCTCTCATGGCTTCCTTCATGCAGACACCGTACCATGTGGATACTTGCATAGTTCCTGCTCATTGTCATTGCCCAACTGTTTGCACCTGTTTCAAGGGTGTTCACTCTTCGAGAGGAGGCATCTTTCCCTGTGCTTCTCTGTGACCTCAATGCCTAGTATTCTGACTGACACATAGAAGGTTGAAGTGATCTCCCATGTTTGAATTTCTCTTCATTTAGCCCTCTTTTCTTAATATTTCAGACTGAATTATATACTGGTTTTGAATCATTCACTAATGTAGTGATTTTTTTTCCTAACAAGGTTAAAATCACTTATTACAGAGAAACCTTATTGTAGAGGCTACACCAAATGGTTCTCACAGATCTTTCTGGGTACCCCTTTACACAGGAAGTTATCAGTAAAATTTTGTTATCTAATTAAATAACCAGTTATTGCTAAGAATACCATAAACCAGAAATAATGAAAATCAAATTGGTAGGAGTGGAAAGAAGTTGCAAATCATCAGTTAGTGTTGTTCCTTAATAGCAGGGTGGTCATTTTGTCCCAAGAAAAATCATTTTATTCAGCCACTACATGCATTAAAATGGGTCCCAGCATTAGAAGGTCTCACATCAGCTGATGAATAAAAATCTCCTATTTTTAAGAAACATTTTATCATATTACAAGTTGCCCTTTACTTCCTTATTTCTTCTTCTTATTGTCTATGTTGGCTCACCCTCCCTCTTGTTTACTTAGTACTGTCACAATACAAATTTTTACACCTGATTATTATTTTCTCTATTCTTCTACCTCCTAAAACTGTCTAGTCCTGATATCTAAGCTAGATATTTCCTAGATCAAAGCTCTACCTATAACCTATTTTTTTCTGGAACAGCGAATAGTCCTATCTGCTCATTCTCATTGCTTTCAAACATCACAAAAGGCTTCTAAAGCCACTTACCAACCTGATTCTATCCTAAGATCAATACTCTGCCATGCTTTCTTGCAATAGAAAAAGAGAACACCATTAAAGAACAAAGACTCTAATTTTATTGTTGCTACTAAAAAAAATGCTGTGTGAAAGTTTTAACTGATAAATTATTGTTAGAAATGGGTATTGGGAATATTTACTAAGTGTATTGAACATTGTCTATATTTTAGAATTCTCAATATTATCTATATTTGTTTATATCTATAGATATGTATTGTATCAAATTTCACTATATTATTATTTTTGTATTTCTGACCAATATCTATTACCTGTATAACAACTTTTTAAAATAGGCACAGTGTGTTGAGTTGATGGTCTATGAGGAGTTTTCTTCTGTGTGCATGGGGGGAGGGAGGTATTATGATTGAATGAATTAACATTATGTAGATTCCTTTCTTAAATTTTAATTTTAGACCTCTTAAGTTAGTTTCACAATTTTCAGCCCAAAGTCCTTTATGTCTTGTCAGTAAGAAACAAAAGTTACAAAAGGACTCTCTTTTTTATTTAAAAATATATTTTTTACATATTTTACCTATTAGAGAATTATTGGGTTTAGGAGACTCTTCCTACATAATGCTCATATCCCTTCACGGTTGGTATTGACAAGTTACTCACACACAAGTATAAGTTATTTTAATCAGTTTGTTTTCTGTTAAGAGAGAATGGGACTCTCCTTTAAGAATGGCAGTAACTGGAGAGCAGTATGTCAGGTGAATAGCTCGAGAGTTGCAGTAGACTCTCTATGGAGGGCATACAAAAAGAAGAAAAGGAGCCCTGGGCAGTTAGAAAGTGAGGGATCCCTCTCCAGTTCTTCTGCTGACACAATTTATAATATTCTGGGATCCCTGAAAATCATCTCAAACCTTGCCTGTGGTTCTAGGGCTCCAGGTAGTGTAAAACCACAGATATTTCAAACAAGTAATTGGGGATTGGTCTTTACCTTATTATCTATTTGTCCAGCTTATGTACATTTGTTTTTTGTGTCTCATTTGCTTAAAAATTAACATTGGATTGTTCTGAGTCAATGTAGATCTAGTCTTAGAGAAATAGGCATTTGTAATGCACAACCCAGCCTACTTGTGTAAATGTTTTAGCCATAGTATAAAGGATTAACATCTTGATGATATTAAGCAGGGGGCATGGTACAAAAGAAAGAGCACTGTTCTCAGAATTGTGTTCTCTGAATATTAATTTCAGTGACCCTAAATCAATGTGTAAACTATAAGTTTCAATGTTTCAGCTTTAAAATAGAGAAATTAAGCAAGAAGGTCTTCTGGGTGTTTTCCAGCTTTAATGTTGTTAGTACGTTTAATTACACATGCTTCCTGATTTTCCTCCAATTTCTCTAATTTCATACGTGATCTTAATGGCTTGGAGTCTCAAAGTGATTTTCTGACAGGTGGGGTAATAATATTTGCAGAGTTTATCCACAGGGTTACAGTGAAGATAAAATATGTGTGTCACTATGTATTATGAACTGCAAAGTCCCATGTGTGTGCTTAATGAGTTATTATTGGATATTTCTATTTCTACTATTACTCTGGTTTAAAAAGACCCATGATACCTCATTGTGCAACCAGCAGAGGGAGACAAGTCCAGATTATATTTCTTCTTGAAACATACAAACAGTTAATTGTGATGTGCACATGTGTCCTCAAAAATCAAAATGAGGTTCATATTATTGACAATTATGTTACCTGCTCAAAGTTATTTTTCCATATTGAAGCTATAAAGAGAAATGAGAGAAAGAGAAAACATAAGGAAAATATGGGATAAAAATCTTGATTTTTGGACTTAGTTTGTTACAGAACTCAGAGACAGTGAGCATCCTGTGAACAATGTCATATTCCTGTGACAACTTCCCAGGCATGCCCATCTGGAGGTACAGGCTATTTAAGTACCAATTTAGGAACCAACCCAGAATTCTAAAAGTAGAATTTGCAAATTTTTGTGAAAGTAGCTCCTTAACTCCACTTTCCCATTTTATCAGCCCAGTCTTTGAGGGGAAAAAAAATACAGAGAGGACTGTTTTGCCCTTCCTGTTTCTTCAACTTTTACATCCAATTAATTGACGAGTCACATCAGTCGTCCTTCCAAAATTCCTTTAAAAGTCGTTGCCTCTTTTCTCATTCCACTTTCTTTGCCCTGTGGCCCGCTTTTGTCATCTCTTGCCCGTTCTATTTTAAAAAATTTATAATTGGTCTTTCCTGACTTTGATTTGTCCCAATTCATCTCCACTTCATTGCCAGTTAGTTATCTTTTTAAACACTGGTCTGATTATGTCACTGGCTTACTGAAAACTTCTAAAAGCTCCACCTTGCATACAAAATAAAGCCAAACTCACCAGCATGCCTACCAAAATCCTCACTGCCCCCAGCTTACAAAAACCATTCATTTTCCCATCTAACTTTTTCCCATCAACCCCCACATTCTTTTGTACAACTTTCTTAGACCACTAATACAAAGTCTCTAGGAAAGACTTTATTTCTTCCCATTATTAGAAAACAGTGGTGTATATAATCAGTGATGTCTACTCCTTTTTCATGTCACCAACAAACCTTCAAACTAGTTTCTCTACTTAATTTTTCATCTAACATTTAGTTTTTCATTGCCAAAATAATCTCCCTAAGATGTCAGTATCTCACTTTATTGTCTAAAGTAGCCTTCTGTGAAACGATGAGAAATGTGATTCTTCAGGCGGGAATTTCAGATTCTCAATTATGCAGTTTCTCTCTCCAACCTTCTCTCTCTCCTCCCCACCTGCTAATCAGGTAAGGCTTCCTCCATTTCTGTTACTTCAGATGTGTTCCTCTGGTTGTGTTTTCCATCCTTTGCATAAGATTTTGCCTTCCTCCATTGTCTTCTTTATACAACTTCCAGGGATTACCTAAAATACCATTTACTTCAAGAAGCCTCTTTCTTGATTACTTTTTCTGAACTACCATTATGTTTTGGTTCTGCTCCTTTTCGATGTAGTCCTTGATCACACACTAGCCCATCTTATCTTCTGTTTCATGTGTGTTCACCTTACATCTCCATCTTGTTTGTGAGTTCCTGGGTCCCTGAAAATGAGAACTCTGAACTTTATTATTTCGTAGTACTGGTCAGTAACAGAGAGGTTTGGGAATATGTGTTGATTAATTTTGGTTCTGCTCCCTAATGGAGAGCAGGTTTGAAAAGGCTGCCTTGTACAAAGATGATGTTTGGTCCTTTTCAAAGAGGGACTTTCAATGACATACCCCTCATTAGATTGCATGAGGTCAGGGTGTCAATTTTATACCTTGTTTCCCCAGAGCACAGAGCTCAGTACAGTGCCTATCATATGATAGGTTTCAAAAATATTGATTATTTTAATGAATTGTTTTGTACATGGCAACATGACTGATGAGACACATCTTTTGAATCCTCTTCTGCTCACATAGGCAATGCTCCTACATTCATTATTAAAAACAGAGAGGTCTGAAAATAAAAAGGAAGACACTTTTAAGCAGGCACACTTCTGGGACCCTTTGAATAATATGATGACTTAACAATAGATTTGCCCTACAGCTCAATATTGTCAGTAAACTCCTGAGAAAACATATTAGTGTTATTTACATGATTTACTGTCTTAATATATTTAAGTAGGTGTTTTATTTAGATTTGCCAGAGTAGCTATTGCCTGCTAAATTAAACTAGCACAGAAGAAAAAATGCTGGTATGTAGAGGACGTGGATCACTTGTGAGAGAACATGGGTCTTCTGATCATGAGTAAGTCTAGTTTACTCAATTGTCTCTCCATTTCCATTGTTACCCCCCGTTCAAACCTGTTGCCACTGGATGATGATGATTTCCTTTTGTCTTCTTGTTTCTACTATGGTCCTACCACAATCTATTCTCCATCTGGTATTTCAGGGCAATCTTTCTGAAATGTAAATTAGGTTATGTCAATACCGTGTTTGAAATCTTTTACTTACCATTCAAGTCACTAAAATAAAATCTAAATTCCTTCCTTTGGAATCTTTTCTTTTTAATCCTTCCTCAATTTCTAATTTCATCTGCTTTTTCCAACTATCTCCCACAACACACAGACTCCATTTCAAGCGTATTGTTTTTCTTTAGATTTCTGGTGTGTGTGGCATACCTATTCCTTCCTCAGGGCCTTTGAACATGCCATTTCTTTTTTTCTGGAAAGGTCTTTTGGCAGATATTTGCATGGCTGCCTTCTTAGATGTCAAGACATATATTATACTTACTATACCTCCAGGCCATTTTCTTTGTATCGTACACATTTTTGTCCATAGCCTTTACTTTAAAAAATAATTTGAATATGTATTTGCTTGCTTAGTGTCTACTTCTGCCTCAAGAATGTAGGTCCTATGAGAATAGAGTCTTGGTTTGTCTTAACTCACTACCATATCAATAAAAGTATATTGAGTAAATGAGTGAATCATAAACCTATTGGGCATATCAGTATATGGAGTTGCATACCTGCCTCCACTCTTTCTCATTTCTCCTTGACCTATTTTTTTATTGTAGGAATCAAAGTCACTATCACAACCACAAATAGAGGATATAAGTGACTGATTACTTGCTTGTATTAGCATCTTGTTGTAATGAGGATGCTACTATTGCTATCTTTCCAGATGTTGCAATGTTCCTCTCATATGGGAGGATCAAAAAATACAGCAGCAATGCAGATTACTTAGCAATTGCCACCTCCTTGTATATGGTGGGAAAAATGGGCAGTCTAGAAAAGGGGAATGTCAAAGGGCTAATAAGCACATGTTTGAGAAATAATAAGGCATATATATGAGAAAAAGTTTTCTGGTGTGGGAGGTCCCAAGCAGAAGCTCAAGAATCACAAAGGTATGGACAAAAAGGAAAAGAACTCATGGCCATGGCCAACAGTGTGGTGATTGCTTGGGGGAAGGGATAATAAGGGGGATAAATGGTAACAGAAAAAATATAATAACATATAAAATTTAAAAAAAGAATCAGAAGGACCTTTTGATAACTTGGACAGATCCAAGCATTGATACCTACAAAAACAGAATGGGTGAACAAAAAAGTAGTACACCAGTGCAATAACAATAAATCAATCACAGAGGCATGAACTAAAAGCACTTCATGAAAGAACAATTTTAATTGTGCAGACCATAGATTGAGTGTTTTACATCACTGAGGGTTCTCTCTCTAATGGTAAGGATTTGAATGATGTTGGGTTGACCAAAAAGTCCATATTTTTTTTCTGTAAAATAAGACATATTTTTCATTTTCACCAATAACTTTATTGATTTAGATATTTTGAGTATGTCGGTTATCTCTCACATGGTATAAAGTTGATTGTTCTCAATTAACATTTCAATTTGATTGCTATCAACTTCAATTGGTCTATCAGACCATGGAGCATCATCCAGAGAGAAATCTCCAGCACAAAACTTCGCAAACCACTTTTTACACTTTCCATCAGTCACTGCACCTTCTCCATACACTGCACAAATCTTTTTTTTTTTGCATTCAGTTGTGTTTTTACCTTTCTTGAAATAATAAAGCATAATATGACAAAAATATTGTGTATTTTTTCCATCTTCAATATTAAAATGGCTACACAATACTCACCAATTTGGGTAAGTTTTTTTAAAAATGCATGCTGATATGACAGCTGTCACAATACAATCTAATAAAATTGTATTGAATGAGGTTAAAGTCAACTAAGCACTACTAGAGCCATCTTATGGGAAAAACCAGATGAATGTTTTGGCTAACCCAATATTTAACTGACTTGAAGCTGATTGATTTTGTTAGGCAGTGGGACACATATAAGTGAAGCTGCTATATTCTAAAGAGCCAAATTCCAAAGGAAATTCACATGAGATAGTGTCATGCGTATGACCATAAACTGAGATACTTGAACATTGTTAAATTGTGATGAAATCATTGAAAATGTCATAGCAAGAATCCAAAGGAGAAGTATTAACAATTATGCATTTCTAGTTCATTTGGAAATGCTAATCCACTTATGAAAGTAGAGTACAGGAATGGCATTATTATGATTAAGACCTCACAAATATAGAACTATAGAGTGGTCTATTAATAATATTATAAACATGTTTAGCATAAAATGCAAACAGTGTAGCTAAATTAGTTGTACATTCCAAGCTGTACCTGGATTTTCAATTAGCCTATTACTTTACAAAGCTAACAGAAGAATAAACCTTTCATGCTTCTTAGGGTGCTCTGACATTAGCCAGTTTTTGGTTTTCCTGCAGCAATTGTCCCTGGAGAGTTCCAAAATCTTCTAAAGCCTCTTTCAGAATGGCAGTATGTTATTTTAAAGTAGGAGTTAAGATTACTTTTCTTGGGTGATGATGGCTATTTCACATGGCTAACAGCCATACTCACCTCACAAATAATCTGAACATATGTTCATTTTTGCCAGCCCTCTTGGAAGAATGTATATAGTGATTTAAAGAAAAAAAATAGCTTATATAAATTTCATTAACTCACCTATTTGCTTCTTTCTCTATGTTTCTTATGAAAGCAAGCAGAGGAGTTAATATTGGAATGGATTTGGGGAGTAACTATTAGGATGAGATAAGTTACTCAAAGTATAGTGACTGTTAGATTTATTAGAATTTACTAGATCTTACGGAGAGGAGAGAAAACCAGAGGGATTCCACAAGGAACTAAGAAAAAGGAAGGATTTTGAGATATCATACAGTTGAAGTAGAAGTCAATAGTATACCCACAAACAGATTTATTATTTTTTAAATGATGAGATAGCCATGCAAATGGGCTTGGACATTCAATCATTTCTCTATTCTTATATATATCAACTGTAGAGTGTCCCTTTTGTGCCAAGTGTTGGTTTAGAAAGTTGTATTTGAAGTGCCAGCTGGACATAAATGATAAATATTAAATAATTAACTTACATAATAAACTTCACAATTTTGAAATTGTCCAGAAATCCATTCTGAATTATGAGCATTTAAAAAATGTAGTCTTCTTTTTGTGTCTTGCTGTACACATAGTAAGTCAAACTAGTTTAATAAAAGTAGACAAGAAATGAACTTTATTTAATGAATGTATTTTTTAAAAAGCATTTAATTAGCCCTGGATGGTTTAGCTCGGTAGATTGAGCGCCGGACTGTGAAGCAAAGGGTCACTGGTTTGATTCCCAGTCGGCATCTGCCAGGGTTGCCAGCCAGGTCCCTGGTGGGGGGTGAGTGAGGGGCAGTCACACATCAATGTTTCTCTCTCCCTTTCCCCTCTCTAAAAATAAAGAAATAAAATCTTTAAAAAAATCCTTTAATTAAATCCAATGATTTTTTTAAATATAGCATGTACTTATGATTTTATTCTCTTAGGAAGGTTAGGCATGTCTATTCCAATTCTGATTCCAATACCAATTAACTTAATACATCATTTTTCTCAGAATGGTGGTAGAGACAAACTCCAGATCTGATTGCTTTGCTACAAATTCTGCATTCCTACTATTTCAGTATGAATTATTTGGTACCTCAGTATGTTAAACTTCATTCTTTATACTAGGATTAGACAAGTCCTCCTGGTAGCTGGAGACTAGCCAAAAACCATGTGTAAGCAATCTCCTACAAATAATATGCTACCACCCCACCACACTTTCTACTTGCCTCGGAAATCTTCTTTCTGTCTTCATTCAAAATGTAGTCCACTGATTACAAGAAGATGCTCATAATCTTGATATATCTTATCCCTCCCCTCAAAGTATCGAGTTCCCACTGGGCCTAGAGGGTGAAACCATTCATCTAGCATCATCAATGGAAATAGATGTTCTAGTACCCCAGTGATTTGTGTTTTTTTTTCTTTCTCTAGACATTGGAGAAACACCACCCACTCAAAGAAGATATTAAATCTCAGCCTTTGTCTAAGCCAACCTTTCATCTCTAAAAGCTCAGAAGAAACTTGCAGGGATTTTCAAGCCTATTGGCAGCAGTGGGTGGGGGTGGGTGCTCTTTTCCTGCAATCTTGGCAGAGAGTTATGTAATTTGCATCTCCACTTGGCACTCAAGCTAATTTTCCCAATGATATTGGGAACCACAAAATGTGGGCTTTTTAGCTCAACTAACCACATAACCATTTTTCTGTGGCAAAATGGGTTCCAAGTTTTAACCATCTAAGTTACGAATTAGTGGTGGAACATCTTTGGCATATTATCCGGGGACTGCTTATCAGCTCCAACTTAGAATAGCTTGATTTGTATAAATGCAATGTATACTACAAGGAAAAGTTAACTCCACCAATCTTGAATTTTTGACAGTTCTCTTTCTAATCCTTCAAATTCTTTAAAAGATAGGACTTCCTTTTTATCTCATAATCTAAAAGATTGTATCTACCTTTTATATTGATAAAATGCAGTGATAAATTCTTTGGATATGCTGGGGAGACAGGGCAGGTGTCAGCATAATAAGTGCTTCCATATGGCTAGTACTCTGGTAGGTTTGAGAAGGATTCCTAAACATATTTCTTTTTTTCCCCCAAATACCCTGGTCAAATCATTTGTATAAATAAGAATGGTGGCATAATACATTTATATATGTATGTGTGCATTTGTGTGTTTACTTGTATGTAATTGAATATTTAGGGAAAGATGTATAAAACAAGGAAGTGTTTGTTGCTTTCAAAGAGTAGAAATGGGTCGCCTAAAACAGGAATAGAAGAGGTAACTATAATTCAGTCTACAGAATTCCGTACCATTTCATACTTGCACCATGTGAATGTCTTAATTATCCAAAGACAGAACATTTAAAGATAAAACTAGAAGTTCTTGTCTGGCTACTCCCATTTTGTACCCTCAGCATCAGTCCTGAGGGAGATAGCTAATAAATAGTTTGAGTCTCTCACATGAGTGACTAATAGGGTTATCCCCTTATGACCCTTATCACTACGCTCAGCTATTTCAATAGAAGGAATAACCAAAAATACTAAACTGTCTGTCATTTGCTGAAGTGCTGTGTGCAGCCTTAATGTCACCCTGTAAATGACAAGCTTTCCGATACAAGTCTCCTTCCTTGCAGATGAACATTTTGAGAAGAAGCGCCAGTAGAAACTTGGGTAGCAGGCATGACATTTAAACAATAATCCTTAATATACCATTCCTCACGTGTGAGACTGAGTGAGGGTTTCCTAAAGAGTGAGGTTGATTTAGGGATCAGGGATCAGCTGCTGAAGCCGGCACTTAGAAAAGACAAACCGAGCATTCACACCCCAGACCACTCAATACCAGCATTGTCTCCAATCCATCTTTCATAAGGGGGCTCCAAGAGGGGGAGGGGAGAAGGGGAGGAGAGAAAATAAACGTTTCTAATCCTGTAAGAGAAAGTACAGGAGAGAAGAAAGAAGGGACAAGATGAGAGCATGAAAAGTCGGTTGCCAGGAATATTTAGTTTTAAAATCAACTTTGGCTTTTAATCTTAGCCTCTACTGTCAAGTTTATTGTTTTACATTCCTCATGCCATCTTTCAGCACAGGTCCCCCTCCACCCTGCAAGCTTTCTTGCACTTCTCTCTGTCACTCCCTTCCTCTATCACGGTTTGCCTTCTCTTCCCATCTCCTTTTCCTTCTGTTCTCACCTCTCCCTCTCCTTTCCTGGACTTTCACTCCTGTTCTTTTATAGCTCGAGTCTCTCTCCTCCTTTCCTTTCTCTTGAACGGTATCTCCAAGCTCCATTCACTCTTCTTAAGGAAATCAGCCAGGCCTCAGATGGAGCTGTTGTCCTGACAACCTAAAGGTGCATCGGCCTTTCATTGAGCCTGGCTGCTGCTGAAGGGGGCAGTTGTGCAAAGCTAGGGGCCACGCCAAGGGGAGGGCGGAGGGGATGACGTGGAGGGGCTGCTGAAATCGGTGGGGGCAGGGGAGGTGCGGAGCAGAGAGAGGGAGGGACTGGAGAGAGAAACGGGAGAGGGGGAGGGGGAGACAGACTCTGGGCTGCTGCCGGTGCTGTGTGGGTTTCTTTACACTCCCTTGCTGCCCGCCCGCCTGGGAAAGTGGGTTACAGAGGGAAGGAGCTCAACTCAGGCACTGGCAAAGGAGCATCCAGCCACAGACAGACCGGAGAATAGCTCCCTTTTGCAGTCTTCTCTTCATCTTTTCTACGGGGTTTTATATTTGTACTCTCTCTCTCTTTTTTAAAAATTTTGTTCCTTTGACTTTTACCCCCAACCATCCTTGCTGGGGGTTTAGGAGTGCTTTGTTAAGTCTTAGAGGGAAAAGAGGCTGCGCGAGGGAGAGGGAAAGAGAGAGGCAAAGTGGAAAGGACCACAAACTGCCCGAGCCGGTCTCTCTTTGCTGTGGATGAAAGCCCTCTGTTTGTAAGCCCCCCTCGGCTGAGCAGCGAGCACACGCATACCTTTCCAGAGTACACCAACCCGCACCGCGGCGTGGCCACCATGGTGGGCAGAGTTCAGCCAGATCGGAAACAGTTGCCGCTGGTCCTACTGAGATTGCTCTGCCTTCTCCCCACAGGACTGCCTGTTCGCAGCGTGGATTTTAATCGAGGCACGGACAACATCACCGTGAGGCAGGGGGACACGGCCATCCTCAGGTAGGGCTTTCGGGCAACTTTTCTACTGCGTGTGTGTGTGTGTGTGTGTGTGTGTGTGTGTGTGTGAGAGAGAGAGAGAGAGAGAGAGAGAGAGATCTCCTTAAACTCCAGCATTTCATGCTGCAGGCATGTGTATGTTTGTGTGTATATGTCTGTGTGTACATCTTTTACTGACTGGCCGAGGTAACTGCCAACAAATTTCAAGGGAATTCTGGTCCCTGTCAAGGACCAGCAGGGTCGGTTAAATGTTGTTTGGTTCTGAGGACCTCGTTTCTCTTACCAGGAAAGCCTAACTTGCCCTCTGCTGTTAGTGACTTTTGGGTAGCATTTCTTGCTTTTGTAATTGAAGATGCTCTACACTTCAGAGTTTTGTTTGGGGTTCCTTAATTGAAAAAGAAGAGTTGTTGAATTACGGCTCTCAAAGAGTGGTACACTGTGCTGCATTCTCCATTGTGTGTGTGTGTGTGTGTGTGTGTGTGTGTGTGTGTGTGTGTGTGTGTGAGAGAGAGAGAGAGAGAGAGAGAGAGAGAGAGAGAGAGAGAGAGAATAAGCAACTCAAGGCTCTCCTCTGCCCCAGCAGTAGTCTTATAGGAGACTTGCTGGAAGAATCTTCTAATTGACATCAAGGCAATAAATCAATCTTAGAACTTTGGTTGACTACTGAGCCTTTTTTGGAATGTGCATATAAATCAACAAAAGAATGAAGAAAATAACAAGAAGTAATAAAAAGTACTTGCCAAATTGCTGATATTTAAGAATAGGAGTGTTAAGCACAGAGGCTTAGGAAAGAATTAACCTGGCATAAAATGGATATTTCAAATTGATTACTGACCTCAAAGTCTTATCTCTATGCAGCTCTGCCAAACTCTGAAATATAATTTGAGATTGAAATTTGGAAAGGAAGAGTCCTAAGTCCTTGGTAGTTTGACCCCTAGAAGGGATAGTGAGCTGGAGAAACTCAGATGGAACCTAACCATAATTCTATTTCTAAAAAGCTCCAAGGTTCTTTTCCTGTGTTTCTTTTCTTTCTAACCCTCCTACACCTACTGCACATACCCCTTGTCCTTTTTTCTAGCTTTCCTTGAATTTCTATCAGATTCTAACAAAAATTAAAACAGGAGAAGAATAAAAAATAATGAAAGAAAATGTTCTCCTTGGAGAGCCTTTAAAATCTTACTTCATCCAAATAAAGTGGCCCAGTGTCAGTTTGTCTATCTAGCTAGTATTGCTTGTTGTGGCAATAAAAAAAAAACAACAGTGTACAATAGAAAATAAACCTCTAATCTGTGTGCAAGAAGCTGATAGTGCATAAACCCTGGGGCATCAGGGAGCAGTTCTGTAGCAGAGCTGCCTAGACCAGCAAAGTTTTCTTTCCTTTTCTCAGAAATAAATTTGGTTGGCTGTCACAGTGTCCTGCTTTGGGATCTCTAGCCTTGTTAGAGAGGAGTGTGTGTGTGTGTTTGTGTGTGTGTGTGTGTGTGTGTTGTGCATACCATGTTGTGTGTTGTGTATGTGCATTGCTGCAGATTGTAAAAACCAAGAAAACCCTAATGTGTGAGTACTCCTTTCTTCATTTCCTGAGCATTGGATGATTATGAATCCCAAAGATCCTACTATCCAAAGCAGATTTTCTCTTCTAGCTCTCCAGCCCTGTAAAACCTGCATGTATGATTTATCCACATGGAGTAATAAGATTTATGGAGTAATTTATCCGTTTGCAGAGGGATTTGGACATGATGCAGATAATGTTTTTGCAAACATATAAGCATGCTGTCTCCCCTGCTAGCATTCATACTTCCTAACATCATTAACCCTTTACCAATAAGGCAGCCTATTAGAATGTATGCTACCCCTAAAAATATTGTTCACTGATTATAAGATTGAGTATGGGAGAAGTGAATAGTATGGATGTCTAAGTTTTTATTTAAATGTCCATGAACTTTGTAAGGCCTTTCGACATCAGCAACACCTATATCCTAAGCCATAGCTAGCAAAGATTTAGATAAGCATCTAAATGTTAATTCAGAAGAAAAAGGTATTCTTATACTTGGGCATACTATATGCATAGAAGTCTGTGTCTTTGAGAGACGGTGTCCCTATATCAACATCTATAGTAATATAGATGTTGTTTCTGGATGTCTGCAGCTCAAACGAAATGGAGATCTTTAGCCACATACTTCAGTAGACATTACAGTGGGAAATGGGCACAGTGAGAAAAGAGAATAAATATAGAAGCAGTTATTCCCTGGGAACTGGAAGATAGACTAACAGAGCATGCAAAGAAGGCACCTGTGAGAGTCCATTGCTTCCCCAGACCTCCCACCTAATGTGCCCTCGTTTTTATTTCCCTTGCCTTGGACAAGGCTTTATTTCTAGGTTGGTGGAGCTTGATCAGAAGTAACTATAGAGAGAGTTTCCTTTGTTTCCTTAGCTGACCTTCTTCTCAATCTCTTTGACTGAATCCAGTAAACTTTGTGGGTCAGTTTCCTGGTGAAGAATGGTGCTCTTGGTTTCTGCTTACAAGTCCAGCCTGGGAAAGGCTTGCTTCTACTTTAATTGTGACATTTTACTGAGAGCATGAGCTTCCAGGGGAGGAGAGGAAGGAGAACTTGATTCATTGGAAGCCACAGTAGATGTTTGGCACTGTGAAACTGAAGTGACAAGGGGGAAAAAACCCTCCCTCAGTGAGTCTGTGGCCCTGAATAATCTGAAATGGCAACAGGAGACAAGGGTGGTTTGTAATTCTGGTGGTGCAATGACAGAAGTTTGGCTGACTGTCCTCAAAACATTTAGCTCTCCTGCCTTACTTTGGTGAAACAAGTGTTTCTTTTGCACATCGATGCCCATTTGTGTGTGACTATGATTTTTTGATGTACATATGCCTCTTGCTAGGAAGGCCCACGCTAGTGTTGGGGTCTTGTTCTGGAATTTCCACCTTTGGTAAGGGGAGATATAGAATGAAGGTGACAAAATTAGATGGAAAGAAAGATACTCTCTTGTATGTAAACCTAACCCAGTTGTTTCCCAGAAAAGACTGTAGATCTTTATGAAGTCTTTTATGGGATTATTTAAGAGCTGAAGGAAACCACAGTATCATCTTCCTTCTCAAAGGAAAAGAATCAAAGTGTAATCCACAGAGCAGTGGTCGCAGCAGCAGCACCTGGAGATACTTCCTAGATCTACTGAACCAGAATTTGTGTTTGTGTTTGTGTGATGTCATGGATGTGACACACTTATTCACAGGATTTTATTTGTGGGGAAGTTGCAGGTGTTTTTTCTGAACGAAGCCCACCTGCCTCACTGCCACCCCCCGCAAGTGTAGAAGTTCATCCATGACTGGATGAGCTCTGGCACTGATCTTTCCAATCCTCTGTCTTTGCACACAGGCCCCCACCGAGATTTGCTTCTTGGTCAATGTTGGCAGGTTGAAATGGTGTAGCTTTCTTGATAAGTCCAGGGAAAGTAGAAATAGATAATGTCACAATCCAACCTTTAAAATGCAATTTTTAACTGTCCCACTGAGTATATTTTCAGTATCACAGCATATGTCCCTAAAAGTAATTATAAAATACATGATCTCAATGTATCTGTTCATAAGGTAACTTTGTAAAAATTATAAATACATGTATAGCTGGATGTACAGCATACATAAATATATGATAAGATGAGGGAACTGTTCATTATTGTGACTTTAAATATTTTAAATTTGAGGTATTGACATTTTATATATTTTACAATTCTGACTCAGTGTTAGTGGGATATTATAATACCTTTTATGGTGATAACATTTTTCCCACTTAGTATACCTGTAATAAACTTAGTATCTAAGTTTAAGAAAGTTAAATTTTTAAGTTTTCAAAAATTTACATCTTTTTCCCTGTGTGTTCCTGCAGTAAGGGACAAAAGGATAATCAACACAAAAGATGTGATTAATTGACTGTAAAATGCAAAAATTGCATGAAAATTTCAAGGGAAAAAATGGTCTCCCTTTTATAAGGCATCTGGAACACCTACATTCCCTAAGAAAATGTCAACACTCAAACAAGCTCCTGAGACAATATGTGGTTTTCTACCACTTACAATTCACTGTTTGGAAACAAATGTTGTGGTCATGGGTCTATAGGAAGAGCTTATAACAATTATAAGTTTGTTTGTTTTATGTTTTTCTGTAACTGAATCACTAAAGCTAATCAAAATTTATTGGTTATTACTGATACTTCAGAACCATTCATTGTCCATCAAATCCTTTATTAAATATGTTTGGTACATGAAGGAGTCTGGCATACTACTGTATATTGTGTAGGAATGTGGCTTATTATATACATGTTTTTTAAATGATGTTTACATCCCTGTGAATTATATCGTCTGCTGTCATTTATGGCCTGAGGAAAGCAGCAGTCAAGTCTCATGTGACAAATGCACATTGTGATATTGTGTGTTTCTTTAAGTACAAAACACCGAAGTATGTACACACACACTTACACATATACTCCCCACATATTAAGGTGATTTTTCTGTTCTGTATAATTTGACTTTGAATGAATTATTTGTAGAGTTGTGTTGCAAACAACCAAAAGTGACTAACTCATCCACAAAATCAGTTGGTGCGGTTTAAACATCTGTGTTTCTTGAGGCTGGTTCCATATAATAGCAAACTTGGGAAAAATGATTAGTGCGTTTGCTTTGGTCTCTGAGAGCTCCACTTACAAATGTCTGTGACTCATGGGAGAGGAGGCTGCCCAGATGTGTCCTCCAGGCTGTCACTGTCATTCCCTGAGCCTTAGAGAGCCCTTCCCCTCAGGGCATTTCTTAGGGCTTTACAACCGTTTCCCCTATTCTTATCTGAATGTCTTGCCTGTTAATTTGTAAGACTTGGAGGATATGTGTTCTAATTTTGGGTCTATCCTTGCATACAACACGACTTTGAGCAAATCTCTTAAATGTTTTGAGCTTTAGTTTCATTTATAAAGTGCTGAAACTATCTATTTTGGTTAACTCTACAGGGTTGTTTAAGGAAGCTTATAAGAGGCAAAGTAGGAAAGTTTGTTGAATTGTAAACTGCTACATAAGCATAAAGTATTAGTGGTTTTCCAATCACATGCAGCCAGTTGTTCAGACTATAGGCAGATTTTTTTTAAATCAGTGTTTCTCAATCTTGAAGGTGTATCAAGATTCTTACATGGAGTGCTTGTTAAAACACAGGTTACTTGGCCCCTACTTTCACAGTTTCTGATTCAGTAGGTCTCTGGTAGGGTCTGAAATTTGCATTTCTAAGTAGTCCTCAGAGGATGCTGATGCTGCAGGATTGGGCCACACTTGGGGAACCTCTGACCCCTACTACTGCTAGTGTGTTTTGCAGATGGGCATCTTTAAGTATGTTATAGTCACTTTTTAAAATCCAAAATCTTGAGGTCTATCCAAGACCTAATAAATCAGAATCTACATTTAACAATGTCCTCAAATGAATCATAAGCACATTAAAGGAGGAGAAGGACTGCTTTAGACAATTTACAACCATGGCTGTACATTACAATCAAATGGGGATCTTAAAAGTATTAAAGCCATACATTCTATGCTCTCAGAAAATTCTGGTTTAATTAGTTTCAGGGTAGGGCCTGGGCATAGGTATTTTTAAAATGATTCTGACATGTACGTATTGTTGAACACCACTGCTTCACTGGTAGAAGAATCTCTTTTAAAAAGCATTTTTTGGAGGCAGCATTTAATACCCACATGCACTAAAAAATTGGAGTTATGTTGTATGGCTTGATAAATATGTCAGCAGCAAAGATGTAAAAATTCAGTTGGGAGAGAGAAAAGAGACTGTCATAGATTCTTTTCTTTATCATATGATTGCCTAACTACAGTGTCATGGAAAATGGAGTGTCTTTATTTTAATGTGATCCAATTTACATAGTATGTATTGAAATAACATTAGGCTTCATTTTAAGTTGATTGTCCTGTGTTCTGCCTTTCATTTGTATTAGGTAAGACACAAAACAGTGCTGGTTTTTAATGCTGTCTCTAAGATAGAAAAGAGACAATATTTAGATAAGAGAAATATCTTCAGTGTGAACTTTTACAAACAGGATTAATTATGTGCACTTCATGTACACAAATATATAATTTATAAGATAACAGTTACATGTTTGTAGAATTCATCTCAACTTTTACATGGTGATCATTCTTTAGCTGAAACATAGACAAGTATTTGTGTCATAAATAAAGATGTCCATCAACAATACAGTACATTCAGAATGCTCAACAAATGCACAGAAGACCAAGATCTAAATAGATAGAAATAGTCTCATCTATTAAATGAAGATAACTGACAATTATTTGGCCTACTACACAAGCTATGTTATGATTTATTGAGATACTATGTTTGCAAGTGTTTTGTAAACTGTGAAATGGTATAAAATATAAGCTCTTAATGAGATATTGTCATTATATTCACAGTAGGAAATAACTTTTAGAAAATTAGAAAATTTAATAAAATTAGCCTTTAATTTTTATTTCTTTGGTCAAGGTTGAGCATTTGCTCTAAGATGTTTGTATCATTTTATTTCAAGTTCTTCAGAGCCACAAGTATCTTAAGATATAGTTGAACTTTAAAAAAAAATCAGGAATAAAGGGCAAGTGAACACAGTTTTTGTAGTCAACTGTAATCAAAACATAATTTCAGTTACTGAGTTATTAACCTTCACACCCAAAAAAGCCATGCTTTAGATTTTGTTAATTATGCTAGGATAAACTTGTAGAAATTTATAGTATGGAAAGGCCTTGGATATTAGTCAGTCCACCATTTCATTTTAAAATGAAATAATTGAGAAGACAAAAATGTAATTGGTTGTCCAAAGATTTCAGTGAACATTGGAGAACTAGAATGTATATCTCCTAATTATCATTCAGAACTCTGGAATGATCTTCCTGGTTTCCACGTTATCCTATGATGTGCTGTTTTTAACCCAAAATGATGCTAAAAATGTCTATCTCTGTCTTCTCTCAGTCTCCCTTCCCTTCTTATGTCTTCCCATCATTCCCCTCCTATCCTCTTGCCTTCTCTCCTCTCTTTTCTTTTCTCCCCCTCTCTTTCTCTTCTATCCTCCTTTCTTTGCCTACCTCTTATTTCTCTTCCTCTCCCTTTTTCTCCATCTCCTTTCTTTTGTCTCTCATCCCTGCAAATCAAAGCTGGCCTTACCTGTGGAGGACCATCTGGCTAATGCAAGTCAAAAAGGAATTTTGTAGAAAATGCTTCACTTTTCACATATGCACTGTCTGTATTCACCAAGTGGGTTTTCTTTCCTTCACGTGTAGTCTCCATGTTACCCTCTCGGTCATTTTTGTATTTGGCAGAACCTATGCAACATGTTTTATAAATATATTTCCTTTTTGCTTCAGGTATTCTGCCTATTAGTCAGAATTTTTATCTGAATTCTTAGCTTTTCCCCCACCCCCCCAGGCCTTCACTTGGATTACTAAACTTTACTAACTTGTTATTATTACTTATGACCTTCTGCCTGGTTCTGTCTGTTACTTGTTTTTCTTAGAGACCCTGATTAGAGCGACTGCAATGAGATTGCAGTTCAACTCTCTGCTTTCAACTGGCAGGTTATCGTTTCCACAAGCTCAAGACATTCCATTACTTGATATCTTATAGTCATTGCAGTTTGTGGGTAGAATTCTTTGAGGAAGGTACAACTTTTTTCTAATTTGTACAAAATTTACTGTGGGCTAACAATTACCTGGTGGTGTTAAACTGAGAACTGGACAGAGATCCAGACAGGTCTCCTGAGATGGTGGAGGCACTGTGTGATAAGCCCTTCTGAAGATACCTGGGAGGTGTGGGTTCTGGTATGGCATGCAGAAAAGTTCTCATAAAGCTTTATTAGCAGGTGAGCATTGGTAGAGCCAAGGGAGGTCAAACATGTTACAACAAGAAAAGAGCAGAGCACAGTAAAGGAAAAAAACAGGGCAGCAACTCTCAGAGAGCCCCACAGGGAGGTCTGTCAGATCAGAATAGAGACTCAGTCACAAGGCTGAGACTCAGAGAAGGAGCAGAGTCCTTGGGGCAAGAGCTGGCTGAAACAGGGCAGAGCCCTCAGGAATAAGGGACATACCCCAAACATATTATTAAAATAGGTAGCTTGGTCAAGAATAAAGTGACGCTTTGTGTCAAAACTGTTGTAACCAAGGGTGACATGGATATGAATCTCAGAGGACTGAGCTTCTTCATCTTTTAAAACTCTCGCTACATAAACTCCAGATCATAAAACCTGGTCCAGCTAGGTGGAGGAAAATGGAGGTAAAGGTCCGAAATGAAGTCAGAATTGGCACTACTTACCTCTCCCTGCCTTAAGTAACTTTACTTAATTATATATATCTTTAGTCTCCTTAGAACTTCCAAAACTGTGCACAGTTGGCAAAACCATGAACCTGACTATCTCAGGCCTGTTATTTTCTAATATCCATCTAGAAATGGGACCAGATCCTTCAAAGGCTTATCATCACCCACAACATAAAGTCATAGCTCCTTGTATCAGCTACCTCTTCATGACCTGCTGCCTCATTGCATTCACTAATTCACAACCACTTACAGTTTCTGCTCAAGAACACATGAATGTGTGTGCACAACAGTGCGTGCCTCATTGCATTCACTAATTCACAACCACTTACAGTTTCTGCTCAAGAACGCATGAATGTGTGTGCACAACAGTGCGGACTCTTACCTTTGTGTTGCTTTCTCTATCTAGAGCCTCCCTTCCTCTCTTTCAACTGACCTCCACCCACCAAACAGCGCAGTTACCTCCTCGGTGTTTTTTGCAGGTGCAAGTTTAGTTCTGGTGCTGTCTCATCCAGAAAAACCTTTCTGATTTTCATAGATTGGGCTAAGTACTGTACTTATTATTACAGATAGTCTCTTTACATATTTATCCCCTAGCGTTATTGAGATATAACTGACAAATAAAATTTTATAAACTTTAAGTATACACACACACTTATGTATATAGCCTGTCCATAATGTATCCAGCCATGTAATATGAAAAATAGAGACATTTATTGAAGAAGGTACAAGATACAAGAAACACTGTACACGGGACAATGATGCCTCAGTCCCCTTCAAAGTAGTCACCTTGGGATCTCACACAGTTCTCCCAGTCACTATCAGCTGCCCTGTCATATTTTCCTGAATCTCATCGACAGTCTGAAATCTCTTCCTTTTCAAAGGTGATTTTAGTTTTGAGAAAAGCAAGAAGTCACATGGCACCAAATCTGGGTTGTAGGGGGGCTGAGTCACCTGGCTGATTTGATGTTTTGCCAAAACACTCTGTCACCAGTTACCCATAGCTGCGGCCTTCTGAATCATTTAAAGCATTTCTGTGGAGGAATGTTCAAGCTTAACGCAAAGTTTGATGCAGATTTGTTGCTGTACTCACTCAGTCATTTTGAATACAATGGCCATACAGTACACATGATCATTCAATGGCATCTACTGCCCCCACTGACTGGTACAGTGAAGTCATCATTGTTCACTCATGCATATTCTAATCTACTTTCCTTGGCTGCCAGGTTACATTGAAGTGGCGCAAACCATTCTCATTATATTAACAATGGGTGGGGTTTTTCTGGGTAGATCTCATATAGTGAAAAGATTGCTACAATCAAGTGAATTGACACATTTATCACCTCAGATAGCAACCTTTTTTATATGTGGTAGAACAGCCAAAATTCACTTTCCTAGCAAACTCAAGTATACAACACATCATTGTTGACTATAGTCAACCATGTACGACTAAAAGTTTACATGCTTTAACTAACATCTTCCCCTTTCACGACCCTTCAGACCCTGGCAGCCAGCATCCTACTCTCTGTTTCCATGACTTTAACTTTTTTTAGATTTCACATATCAATGAGATTGTGCAGTATCTACCTTTCCCTATTTAGCTTTTTTTTTACGTAGTATAATGCCTTCCATATTCATCTGCATTTTTGCAAGTGACAGTGTTTCCTTATTTTTAAAAAAGATTTTATTTATTTATTTTTAGAGAGATGGAAAGGGAGGGAGAAAGAGAAAGAGAACAAACATCAATGTGTGGTTGCCTCTTCCATGCCCCAAACATGGAACCTGGCCTACAACCCAACTATGTGCCCTGCCTGGGAATCGAACTAGTAACCCTTCAGTTCGCAGGCCTGCACTAAATCCACTAAACTCCACCAGCCAGGGCTCCTTATTATTTTTTTAACTTGAGAATATGTTTATTTTTTATTGTCTATTCTAGTACTGTTGTGCCAACATTCTTCCCCTTTTCCCCTTTCCACTTAGCCCACCCCTCCTTCCCTCAGTCAGTCCCTACTCTGTTGTCTGTGTCCATGGATCATTCATACATGTTCTTTTCCTTGTTTTTTATATCTGAGTAATATTCCATCGTGTGTTTCTTTGCAGGTAGATAAAATAGAGCTACAATTTTCTTTATCCATTTATCTATCAGTGAATACTTGGGTTGTTTTCATATCTTGGCTATTGTGAATAATGCCACAATGGACAAGAAGTGCAGCTATCTCTTTGTGATACAGATTTTGTTTCTCTCACATACATACTTTGAAATGGGAGTGCTGAATCATATCTATACTTCAATTTAGCATTTACTGTACTTTAAAAAATTTATATCCACTCTTGTCTTACCTTAAATGTATTATCATCTCTTCAAAGGCAAGCATCTCATCTACTTTACCTTTTCATCCCAGAACGAACATAGCTTACCATATTTTTTGGAATATAAGATGCACTTTTTTTCACCACATTTTTTGCTTCAAAAATTTTTCCCTTATTTTCCTCCTCTAAAACCTAGGTGCATCTGGGGTCCACACCATAAGACACACCTAGGTTTTAGAGGAGGAAAATAGGAAAAAAATTTGAAGCAAAAAATGTGGTAAAAAATGCATCTTACAGTTCAAACAATACGGTAGTTCCTATAGGTGCTCAGATATATATTTGCTGACTGAATTGAACAGAGGGAGTTAGTCAGACTACAAATCAAGCAGGCCAGAAATTGGCTTACAAAAGAGGAAACAAATTAGAAGGAGACAGGGATGAAGCAAAATATGTTAGTGGTGAAATCAATCAGCACTGGAGTAATTGTGGTTGTGTGGTTGAAAAAGGGAGGACCATAAAATCATGGATTCTTTTCTGACCACTGGTGATATAGGGGGTTTGGCTATACCCACTTTCAACATTTTCATTTCAGCTACTCTTTTCAAACACAGATCTCTAGAGAATGAGAAAGGAAAATCGGAAAATTTTAGGAGGATGTGAAAGTTTTAGTCACAGGTGCCCAAACAAAATGTACCACAGTCTCTAATAGATTAGCTTTTAACAAAACTAGGAGTCACTCAGTGCACCTGAAGAGAGGCAGGTCCAATGTCTGTGAAGACCTCAGCATCCCAGTTAGGTATAAGAGGATAACACCTTTTAGGAGCTAGAGAAGCTTTCTCCCTCTAGTGGTGGCTAAGAAACTTTCAGGGACGAAGGAATTTGGGAGTTCTGTAAACTGTTGGTATTGTTGTAAAACAGATACAGTCACATAATCTGTTCTACTTTCTTGTGAAATAAGGCAAGGAGTATCAGATTACTCTGACTCATTTGACTCAAAACAATTATATGTACTGACCAATGATGCTTACCTGGGTTTTGTAGAGTAGAGCTCGTGACCCACTCCTAGAGAAATTCAAACTTGAACGTACAGTGGACTTTGTAAAAATCCCAGTTCCCTTCTGTATGTCTTGCCATAATGCAAGGGTATTGTTTATATGAGATCAGAGGAAAATCCTGTTACTGAAGAAAAAAGCAACCCAACTTTTTATACAGTCATGAATTACTACTTATTCCATTGTGATTTTTTTGACGATGCATTTCCATATAGAAGTTCCACTTTGAAGTTATCTACAGTTAACAGTATCCTTTGTAAAGCTGTGCTTTAGTCATGCTACTGTTTGCCACACTCTTAGGGACAAAAGATAAATATGAAAGTGATGCAGTTTAACACTAAGTCATGCATAGCCTACTTGTGAAATGTTTACATGCGAAAGCATTGAGAAAATCCATTGGTTTCCTGATTTCTAATTTTTGTGCTGCTTCTGTTACACCTCATTCTAGCACATCTATATCGAGCCTGTTTATTTTATGGTGTTTGAGTCACATTTAGTCGTGAAATTTTAGCTGATCTTCATCTTGAGATAACCAAAGTTTGTTCTAATCTTATGCATGTTCATAATGTAATTGTATGAGCATAACTTAAGATCAGCATTTTATATTGCTGAACCATTAACTTGCCAGTTCAATGTATTTTTGAGTCTATGACCTCTATTCTACCATTTGAGACTCTAATATGATGAACTAATATCTAACATCATCACCATGACAAGGAAATTCCTAAAGTCTCTGTGGTATCACTGGATTAGATCAGCTTCCAGATTGAACACCAAGGAATTTGGCTGTTTCCACCAAAATTATTAACTGTATTAAAGCTGGGAATTACCTTCCACTGTTCTAACTCCAAGATGGGTTAAATTCTTACCTATCTCCTGAGCAAAGAGATGTTGGTCTGAGGAAGTGATATATTTTTGTATGTGGTTGAGTATATCAGAAGAAATGCATGATGTTATAAGTGGAGTGATGATATGCTCTAATTAAAAAAAAATAAACTCCTATATTAACTTATTAGGGTCATGGCGTAGGAAATGTAAAAATATTTTTGCATTGAGGTCTTGAACCTTGTATAACAATAAAACAGAACTCAAAATCCAGTTCTTCACAAAATAAAATTATGTATTTGTATAGAATCTGCTATGATATATAAACATTTTATGTCATGAATATACTTAATTTATATTATGTGAATATGTTTGAACACAAGGTTTTAATTTTCATTTCTTCTACAAATGTTTATAATTACATGTCAAAGTGAAAGCATATATATGCTTTTTATTTTTTTAAAGATTTTACTTATTTTTTAGAGAGAGGGGAAAGGAGGGAGAAAGAGAGGGAGAAAAACACTGATGTGTGAAATATCCTTCGGCTGCCTCTCATACACCCCAAACCAAGGACCTGGCCCACAACCAAGGCATGTGCCAGGACTGGGAATCAAACCAGCCACTTTTTGGTTTGTGGGCCAGTACTCAACTTACTGAGCCACACCAGCCAGGGCTATGTGCTTTTTATGTGTACATGAAAATTATATACATGAAATGTGAATGATAATATAATTGTGAACTTAGGTCCCAGCATACTTTATGGGGCCCTAATTAACTTGATGCAATAATTGTGGGGAAGTTTATTGCAGAAAACCAAATTTTCCAGGTAATCAAGGATGTGAACAGATACAATATGTAAGAATCATCATACAATGGCTTTCTTAATTTATTTTAATTTATGTTTTATATAATCATTATGCAAGTGTTAAAATAATTTTGTAAGGCATTTCAGATGATATTTCTTGTCTCCACTACATTTGGTTATCATATAATTCCTAAAGAACAAAATAAAATCTTATAACATTTTTTTTCTGTTTGTATTTTAGGATAGACACTAATGCTGTCTTAGCTAAATAGGAAATAACTTTAAAAAAAAAGTATTGTAAATAGTTTGTATTTGCGGCCTTAATTCTAGCCTGAATTTCTATTTTTTTCATTCTAAGCCATGATATCTGTGATTATTAACAGGAATGTTTAATTAGGATGAGAGATTGGCCATTGAAAGAAAAGAGTATGAATTTTAATTAAATTTCAATTTGCTTATCAAATAAAATGATCATAATTATGCTTTTATAACTTTTTCAATACTCAAGACCTAAGTCATGTGAAGAAACAGGTTCAGCAGTTATATTCATATCCCTTATCCACAAGCTACTAAAACAACTTGATAGCATGATTGAAGTACTGCTGCTAACATATGAAATCCTGTAGAAAACAGAAGGCATTTCACAATGTTGGTGGCATACACTATCCTCCTAGTTGTAAATAAAATGTGGAAACTAGTGTTAAGTTGACAACAACAACAAATGCCCAAGTACTAGAACATTTCGAAAAGTAAGCAGTGATCACTGGAAGATAACATGGGTTCTCTGGGAACAAATTATAACATGGTAAATAGATTTCTTCAAAACAACTAACATTTCAGACCTGAGGATCAGGGAAATGTCATTTACTCTGAGTATCTGTAGTTTAACAAGTTTCTCCCTATATACTTATGAACAGATATTGGGTCTATAAGGGGCTAGATTTTGTTTTTTAGCTGAATGGATGATTATACCAAAGAAATGCTGATTGATAGTGGTGCAGTATTCTCTTAGTTGGCATTTGACCATACTCAATATTTGGATAAAAACACAGGAAGCAAACTTTTTACCTTGTGCATGACACAAATAAATGAGGATTCTATTGGTTGGCAGAATTATAAGGTAAGAATGAATGAAATCTACAGGACAAACTGTAACTTTATACAAAGAATGTTATTCACATTTCATAAGCATGTGTGTTTAGACCACAACTCATTAAAAGGAAGAAAGAAAAAAGAAAGCAAGAAAAAGCAAAAAAAAAAGTATGGGTGGTTTATAATTTAAATAGAACATAATTTAAATAAGTGAATCAGATTGAATTATCTTGAAAATGAGTATTCAAATGGATTTATGGCATAATGGAAATAACACAGCTTCTGCGCCAGGAGTCACAGCTCTAAATACCACCTTTGCCAATTAACAGCTTTGTGGACGTGGGCAAATCACTTATCCCTGCTGGGCCTCAGTCCTTTATTTACAAAATGAGTATGATAATAATAATATTTATCTTCTCACCTCAGAAGGTTAGAGTAAAATAAGAAGGATATATATAATATATAATATATGTAATTATATATATATGTGTGTGTGTGTGTAAAATAAATGCCATTCGTTATTCTGCCAGGTGGAACAGGTTTCCTTGCAAAGAAGTAAATTTTTAGTAATTTTACTATTTAAGGAGACGCTAGGTAACCACTATTAGGAAATATTATTTTTAGAAACAACCTTTATGTAGCAGAAGGTTGAAATAATTTCTCATATCTCTGCTACTACCAATAATCCATTAGTCTGTGATATTATGCATTTCCACTGTAGTTAATTTTTGTGTATATTTTTAATATTTTTGCTGGCATCCCATTATAACTTTGCTTATAAAGAATACCACTCAGAAATATGTTACCTAACTATTTTTTCTGTGGGCATTAATATTCATACCTGTACTATTTTCTTCCCACTGGAGAATTTGCAAACTGGTCTAGAGAGAGGGGCTGTGATTTTATAAATGGTCTGTGTAGGCCTTTCATCTTTTTGTGTAGAACAATATCAAGACAAACTTGGTCTCAGAAGGATACTTTTATATTCATCCATCCTCACAGAAATAGATAACGTTGATCAGATTAAATGGTGATCTCATCTCTTACATCTTCCAACGACCTCCATTACTTCAGCATACATGTTAATACAATTTCGTCTGAAGCCCACCTTTTGGCTCTACATCATACTGATGTTCATCTCTTACTGAACATCTTGTTGATGTCTGAATTTGAAAATTATGAAAACAAGATTTCTTATGTTAAAACTTAACTATTCACCCTATCTCATCCTCTTTGTCAACACAGCTCAAATTGTTACCTCCTTTACTGTCTAAAAGAGTAAAATATGATATTACCTCCAAATTCATGCTTCCTGTTGTCTTCTTTCCTGCTCTGAAGTCCTAGATATCCTTGGCCTTAAACCTCTCTGGTCCTGGCTCCCTCTGGGCCCTGACAGGACTCAGTCTCTTCCCCAGCTATTCAATATAAGAACCTTCTCTCTGCTTACTCCCACAGATCCACTGGAGATGAAATCCAATACAATGGGAATGGTTAGTTTGGGACCATGGACTTGACTTTGCCTGTGGGTAAATCTGTATTTCTAAATTGAGGAGTGCTTTGCTTATATCACTCGTTTACTTTTTGTATTAAGAGCCTTCTCTAGAAATACTGAAGCAAAAGAATTTGAATGTCTGATTTTCTCTTCTTATAGTTCAGGTAACCTCTGCTGCCACTAAATATGAGGTTAGCCAACAAATGGCATCTCTCAATATATCTTGGTAAACCACATTTCTACCTCCTGCTGACACCAATCTCTTTCACCAAATTCAGCCTGTTTGCTTTCTTATTTTCGTAGGCATCTTTATTTATTTTATCTTTTTTTGTGAAATGACTTTACCTAAAAGTTCGAAGTGTTAAAATGTATAAAGAGCACAATTATCAGAGTATGAAACCAGTCTCTTTCCTGTTGAGCTGACAGGTACTTAGCCAATTTCCTCATCATTGCCTGAGCAATATTTATAGTGAAAGAAGCATCGATGCACAGCTTTGCCTATGAAACAGGTGACTTAAATACATAATGTGGCATTTTGGGTAATAGTTTTGAAAGAGCTCAAAAAGATCAAGCAAACAAAAGTGGTTATTTAAAAGGAAGGGAGAAGAGAAAAGATAGAGACAGATTATGAGCAAGCAGACTAGGAAAGGATCGGATGTCAGGATTTGAGTAAAACACACATAGCCCCCGTCCAAAGGGGGATATGTATGTTTAAAACTGAAAATATTCCCCCAAAACCACAGTTCCCCAGTGGAAATCTGTGGATGCTAAAATTTAAATGGAGCTTGTTAAAAGATAATGGCATGGGATCCTAAGAATTATCTAACAAAATCCTAAATATGTCAGTTAATTCCTTGTGGATAAATTCTCAGTTTTCTTCAATCTTAGTCCTAAGAGAAAAGATTTAGGCAATCAGTTCCCAAGCCTTTTTCTCTTGGGTAGCTACAAAATTATTGCGAAGATTTCAAACCACTATGCATACTTTAAGCATTAGGTGTATACATTATGTATCTGAAACACAAATGAATTACTCTTTTTTAAATATGTGTATTATAATAGAAAATATATAATTTTATTACTCTTTTTCAAATATGACTATTACAGTGGGAAATATATCATTTGTCTCTGAATTTATAATACCTTTTAAATGTTATTCACCGCCCCCCTTTGTTTTACTGGAGATTTCCTAAATCGCAAAGGGGTTAGAAAATTTGAAGGTAAAAGGACTCGCTCATTTAGACAATTTTTGACTATTCTAGACCAAGTAAGGATAGGTCCTGTTAGAATATAGGTAGGAAATGAAGAGGAGAAGGACAGCAGGGTAATAGAGAGAGAAAGAGAGCCCTAAATAAGGTGGACTATGATTGGAAATACAGATGTGAAAAAGGAAACAAATGCAAAAGGATATATGGAATGAAATAAATTTTATTGTTAAAAATTTTTTGGAGTTTTTACTATATCCTATTTTATTTTTAATTATATTTTATTGATTATGTTATTAGAGTTGTCTCAAAGTAGTTTGCCTACTTCGCCCCCCCCACCCCCACCAAGCACTCCCAACTCCCTCAGGCAATCCCCATATCATTGTTCATGTCCATGGGTCATGTGTATAAGTTCTTTGGCTACTCCATTTCCTATACTGTACTTTATATCTTTGTGGCTGCTCTGTAACTACCTATTTGTAGTTCTTCATCCCCTCACCTTTTCACCCATTACCCTATACCCTTTTCTATCTGGCAACCATCAAAACACTCTCTGTATCCATGATTCTGCCTCTGTTCATCTTGTTGGCCTAGTTTGTTTTTTAGTTTCAATCGTTGATAGTTATGTATTTTTTGCCACTTTATTGTTCATAGTTTTGATCTTCTTTTTCTTAAGTAAGTCCCTTTAATGTGTCATATAATAATAGTTTGGTGATGATGAACTCCTTTAGCTTTTTCTTGTCTGGGAAGTTCTTCATCTGCTCCTTGATTCTAAATGATAGCTTTGCTGGCTAGAGCAATCTTGGCTGTAGGTCCCTGCTTCTCATGACTTCGAATATTTCTTGCTAATCCTTTTCAGCCTGCAAAGTTTCTTTTCAAAAATCAGCTGACAGTTTTATGGAAACTTCCCCATAGGTAACTAACTTCTTTTCTCTTACTACTTTTAAGATTGTCTCTTTATCTTTAACCATTGGCATTTTCATTATGATGTGTCTTGGAGTGGGCCTCTTTGCGTCCATCTTGTTTGGGACTCCCTGTGCTTTCAGAACTTGCATGTCTTTTTCCTTCACCAAATTAGGGAAGTTTTCTTCCACTATTTTTTCAATGGATTTCCAGTTTCTTGCTCTTTCTCTTCTCCTTTTGGCACCCCTATTATGCAAATGTTGGACCTCTTGAAGTTGTCCCAGAGGCTGCTTATACCATCCTCATTTTCTTAGGGATTCTTTCTCCTTCTTGTTCTGATAAGTTGTCTTTTTCTTCCTTATGTTCCAAATCATTGATTTGTTTCTCGGCTTCCTCCACTCTACTGTTATTTCCCTGTTTGTTCTTTATTTCAATAGATGTATCCTTCATTTGGTACTGAATCTTTTTTCTGCTGCTGATGTTCCTTAACCATTCATATAACCAACGTTTTGAAGTCTGCCTCTGATAGGTTGCTTACCTTCATTTTGTTTAGTTCTTTTTCTGGAGTTTTGCTTTATTTTTTTCATTTGGGCCATGTTTCTTTGTCTCCTCATTTTGGTAGCCTTCCTATGTTTGTTTCTGTGTATTAGGTAGAGATGCTATGACTCCCTGTCTTGGTAGCATGGCCTAATGTAGTAGGTATCCTATAGAGTCCAGTGGTTCAACCTCCCCTATCACCCGAGGTGGGTACTCAAGGTACACCCTTTCTGTGGGCTGAGTATACCCTCCTCTTGTAGTTGAGCTTTGGTTATTCTTGGAAGATTAATGGGAGGGACTTACCCAGGGCAGTCAGCTGCAAGGACTGGCTGTGACCACTGACCACAAACCTCTGCCATCCATAGGGGATCAGCTGTGCAGGGTCAGTCCAACATGGTCTATAGCTGTCCACAGAGTGTGCAGGCCCAAGGTCAGTCCCCACCTGTGTTTTGCCCAAGGCCACCTTATGTGAGCTGTAAAGCAATCTGAGATGGTTGCTACTTGTGCTTGGAGATTTCCAGGCAAAGCCAAGCTGTGAATCTAGGCTGGCTGGTGCTGCTGCCTGTGCCTGGGGTCACTTAGTGAAAGGTACAGGGGCTGAGGGCTCAATGAGTTCACTTATTGCTTGTTTGGAAGGAACTAAGTTGTGAAATATGAGCCAAGACCAGCTATACATATGGAAAGGCCACTGTTAACAGCTATAATTTGGGTGGGGTGGAGCCTCAGTGAATCTCCAGAATTGGACAAAGAATGTTGGCTAGGTTGATGGAGTCCTAGATATGGCACCTACCTGTAGGCTCTGTGGCTGTGTGGGGGTAGGCTTCAGAAAAGGGACTATGACCTCTGCCTGCCTTTCTCTCTGGGAGAAAGCTGTCCCCCAGCTGCTGTCTTGATGCCAGACACTTCAGCTCCTTGCTATATGCCACTGGTGCCTTTTGAGCTGCTACCCCAGTGCTGGAACTCAGAGGGAGTGAATTTGAGTAAGTCTGTTTGTGGGTTCTTTAAAAGAAAGTTTCTGGGACACCAGAAGTTTCTTCCACAAACTCAATCCATGCTGTTTTTTGCAGCCAGAAGTTATGGGGACTTATCTTCCTGGTATTGGAACCCTGGGCTGGGTGGCCTGGTGTGGGGCTGAGACTTCTCACTTACCAAATATCCCTCCAAAATTTTTATCTACCAAATGAGAATGTGGGACCACCCTGTTCCACGACAGTGGCCCTCCTACCAGTCTGGATGGATGTGGTTTCTTTAGTACCGTAGTTGTTAGACTTCCATTGTTCAACTTGATTTCTGACAGTTCTGAGTGATGGTTATTTTGTAATTTAGTTGAAATTTTGATGTGGTTGTGCAAGGCAGCAAGCTGTGTTTACCTATGCTTCCATCTTGACTGGAAGTTGAAATAAAATAGATTTTCAAAATAAGGTTAATTTAGTTTTTAAATTGAGTTTGAGGGTCTCTGAAATATTTGGGTACAGTTTTCTATTGGGGAGTGAATCTGGGGACCTGTAGTTCAGAAAAAGATCTGAGTCACTTAGCATCATCATCTGTGTTTCTGTTGGGGGTTAATTCAAACTATAGTTTACATGAAATTGCCAAGGGAAAGAGTGTAGCATGGATAGTTAGTGTGCATGACCCTGTGCTGGGCATTCTGTGAGGATTAAGTGAATGTCCAACAGAAGAAGATTTACAGTGAAGCTCAAGCTTTGGTGCTCTTCACTTATGTGGATTACCTACTCTGAAGCCCTCTCTCTAATTTTTAATGTATAATTTTTAATTTATCACTTTTTTAAAGAAAGACTCCACACCAGAAATTTCAGGCCACCCAAATATATATATTCTTGTTTGTTCTACTTCCTCAAGGAACTTGTAAAAATGAAAAAGTAACAGTAAAAACATTATAGTCCTAATGATGGTTAAAATGGCTTTTCAAAAATTTCTGAGGGCTGGGGTGTTAGTATGCATATTTTTAATGAAAAAGCTTAGTCTTAAGGATTATGGTAAAACTTGAGTGGAATCCGAGAGAAAAAAAAATAGGCAGGCATTTCAGTAAAGAAGAGAGCACATAATAAAGTAATTTCATGTTGTGTGCTCTGAGAAAAGCCCCAGGAGATCTTTGTTTTTGGACCCTTGGCACACTTCTTTATGATGAGACAGATTACTAATTATATTTACACCCCATGGTACTGTAGACCACTTTGGCTCATTCTTTACCACAAAATACGTATAGCCTTACTATTCTATTGGCAGCTCTATGTTGCTTCCAAGTTAGGAAATATGGTAATGACCACTCCAGGGTTCAGGATGATGAGAGAAGACACGGGGCGAGCACAGACAATATATTCCCATTTCAGATTTGGTAGCCCAATTATGCTGCAGTGCCATTATAATTTATATTATTATTACTGTCATCTTGTTTTTGTTTTTCTTAGTACTTGATACATTTAGTGAACTGTATCTAAGTAATGGGACTTCTTTATTCCCACTGCTTTCACTCTATTCCAAACCCTTGTAAGTACAAGACTCACTTCCGCCTTTCCACATATTGTGTTCTTACTTTATACTATTGAGCACTGGCAATGAGCAGTGAATAGTATGGAGTTCATAATCTAACCATCCAGATTCTCATCGCTGTTTGGATTCACAGCCTTTTATCAGTTTCTTTACTTGTTCAATAAACTTAAGTCTGCATCTCTTCAGCTTCAACTTCAAAGCACCATCAGGCTGTAGTATATCTGTCTGTGATAGTCATCCTGTCTCTTTGTCAGGAATGTTTCCTGATAAAATAATTTCATGCCTGTGATAAAATAATTTAATGCCTGTGTTTCTCTTTTTGTATATTTGTATTCATGTCTTATTTTCTTTCATGGTCAATGGTTTATTTTTCCTCCTCCACCTAAACTACATTTTACATTAAGCCCTTTCTCCTATAAGAAGCCATTAATTATTTCATCCTCACTTTATTTTTTTCCTCATTTATTTTGAGACTTAGAGAAAATATCAAACAATTTCAGTACATGAGTGTCTGCTAATGGTTTCATGAATTTCAGCTTCATATTCTCAACTACAGTGTAAGCTCCCTAAATCATAAAATCAAGGAAGGTTGAAGACCACATGAGTATATTAGTCTGGGTAATCTCTCCATCGATAATTGTACTGATATACTTACTCAAGTATATCATCTTCTCTGTGTTTTAAAGAAGAGGAAATAAAGCTTTGGCAAAAATTAATGACTTTCCAGTGGTCAAACAATTAATTATTAGTTATTCTGGTCTCGATCACCACTCCTTCCAGAACATCTTGTCTTCTGTGCTCCACAAAGTGCTTGGAAAAGAGCTGGGCAAGTAGCAGGTGCTCGATAATTTCTTTTGTGGTAGGTACAGAGTGAGGTATGTTTGTTGCTGTGCTCCATTCAATGGATCATGCATGCCCAAAAGTATGGTGTAAAAATAGCACATCTATTTTTCTCTTGTCATAAGTAAATATGGGGTAGTGAATCCTGTAAGGTCAATTAAATTAATACAGGTGAGCAATGCCTTTGAAATTATTTTCATGCTGATTTTGGGTGATAATTGCATCGCCAGAGTTGATGACTTGGCAAAAGCGTTATGACTTAGATATATAAGTCATATCTAAGTGCCCAGGCCCCACAGTAGGTAATTTATTTGGCTTGGAAAACTCCACTTTTTTTTTTTTTCATTAGTGAGGTTGTCCTCTTGGGGATGGCATTTTCAAAAGTAATGCAAATACCTCTTTTCCTACCAATAAAACTGTGATTTACAGTATTTAATCTAGTTGAAAGGCAAGACAAATGGAAGTCTGCATACAGGAGAAATGAAATTAGAATAAAATGGCATATTCCCCAAAGTTTTCTTAATATGTAGAGTATTAACCTGGCACCCAGCCTTATTTGCTGCATTCAGAGCTCCATCAATCAGAAGGATGGAAAGCCTGGCTTCCTAAGATCTTACAGGGCTTTTGACTCACTAGGTTCTGCAGGTTTTATTGGGTAAATAACATGATATTTAATCCACAACGTTAGGGTGGTCGGTGACATGCGCTGTGAAAGAATTCACAAAGAGAAGAAAATGCAGAGAGTAAAAATTTTATTTTACTTTCCCAAGAGAAGGAAAGGGCTAGGTGTGGATATATGCACCGCCCCAAGGTGTTGGGAGTTTGGGCTTTTATTGGGTAATGGGGTGTTTGTAGAGCAGGGTGTTTCAGGTGGGCTGCAGCTTGTGTCAGTGTTATCTTTGGGTGTAGGGTCCAGTTGCTGGGGTGTGGCATGTCCTGCTTCATAAGTTTCCTGGAGCCTCTGCACCATCAGGGAGCTCCCAGTAATTTTCCAGTCCTGAGGATAAAGGCTCATAAAAGTATTAGGGTCAGTCACAGTTTATGGGGTCCAGCTAGCTCTGGGAAAGAGGGCCTGAAGAAGGGGCTTTTGTCCTGTTATACCTTATCTCCTTTTTTGTCTTGTGTAAGATTGAGTCTCTAAGATCTAGATATATTCCTCATAATTTTTGCTCCGTACTTATCCAAGTTTCACTTTTACCCACATAGCATACTGCTGTACTCTCCATCATTCTATGAACCTCACTTGATTATAAAACATTCAGCTTTCATTAGTAAGAGCTTGCTCCGTTTCCCCTTTCCCATTACCAGATAACTGCACCTTGGAGAAGGCAGGGCTATGGAAAATTAGTAGGGTTTTGTCACTGGTTAGAAATGCTGGAATGAAATTGAAATCTTTCCCCAATGAACTATAAACTGCTCTGTCTTGCTCAGCCTCAAAACTCAAGTGTTATTTAATGTTTATTCAGCACCAACAATGTACAGCCACTTCAAAAAAGCATTCTGTTTATCTGGCACTCTCAAGTTCTAAAGACATGTCACCTACTTTGCCTAATTAGTTCTCACCAGACCCTAGTGAAGAAGGAAAGGAGGACATGCACATTATCCCCACCCACCACATACACTGGAAAAGAAAACTTTGGCTTTTTAACAAGATCACTGAAGTCAGTGGCCACAGGACATGGATGGAACAGAGCTCCCCAATTCATTCTGCAATAAATAACAGTACTTATTTTTCTCTACTTTCCCTTTGAAATCATCTATTTCTACCATCTGTTTCAGATCCTACTTTATTCCCATCTTAAGTTTTAGAGTAAACTGATTCTTTTTTATCTTGCTGTGTACTCCCCTTTGTGGACTGGTGTTATCAGTCCATCACCCTTCCTCTTTCTTTTTCACTCACAATGGCACTGAAACCTGTTATTGTGAGAGACATTGCAAGGGAAGTATGGTGAAGACACTAAATGTTCTCCCGCGCTCTCTCTCTCTGTCTCTCTCTCGCTGTCTCCCTCCCCCACCCCACCTCTTTCTCCCATCATTTCTGTCGCTGCGTTGTTCCGTGCAGGCTCTCTGTTGTCACTGAGGCTGCAGCTTCTTTGCTGAATCACTGCTTTGTATTCAGCCAGGGACCATGGAGTATTCCCAGTGTATTTATTTTTTTGTTCCTGAGCAGAATGCTGGGTGCTTCTTTGTCCTGGTGCCTTGTGCAGAGAAGTTCAGGAGGTGGGGGAGGGAGGTGGGAAAGGAGGGAGGAGGGGTGGGGATGCCAATAAAGCTCTCTCTATCCCCCCAAAGGACTGCGCATAAACATCTTTAACATTGCTTCACTCACTGTTCTCCTCTCTGCTGCCCTTGCTCGTAATTGGATCTAGACCCTGGAGAAAATCATTTTGTTAATGGGATGGTTAAAGAAAAAGAGAGGTAGGAGTTGGCTGTGCTCACTTCTGGCAACTAGTCCTCTTTGGGTATAAAAGTCTCAGATGCCTGATCTAGGGAAGGGATTCTGCTTTCCTCACCATGAGAAAATACCTCTTACCTTCTGTTGCATTTTTTTTCCTCCTCAGAATTGAAGATTATTCTCTGTGTGTCCTAAAAACACATAAAATTAATTTGCTTGGGAAATATAGGCCACCCATTTACTCACCTCTTTATGTATTTATTCATATGTTTGACAAAGGGCTGTTGAAAATGTCTTTGTGCCAGGTACTATGCTAAGGTAGGAGAATAAAATTGTAAATAAGAGACATCAAGTACCTGCCCTCATGGGACTTACATTCCAATTGAGAAGGAAGACAATAAACAAGTGTTTTAATACATAATTCAGAATTATAGGTTGTGGTGGTCCTGTCACTGAAAATCAACAGGATTTAATAACTGAAACTACAAATGAGGCACTTGAGGTAAAGTTTCTAGATAAGGCCCCTCTGAAGAGGTGATATTGAAGCTGGGACATAAAAGCTGCTTATACAAATTTATTAGCACTATTAATTTATTTTTAGCAGTTTAAATGAGGTTTAACATATGTCATAAAATTCCCCCATGTAAAATCATCGGTTTCAATGATTATTAGTAAATGTACAGAGTTGTGCAGCCGTAATCTAGTTGTAGAACATTTCTGTTATTCCCCAGTGATCCCTTATGTCCACCTCACTCAATTCCAATTCCCACCCCAGAGGCTGAGCAATCACCACTTTCTGTCTCTATTTGCTTTCCCTGGACATTTCATATAAATGGAATTATGCAATATGTGGTCCTGTACAGATCAGTAATTTGGTTTTATTTTTTTTAACTTTTCATTGTTGTTCAAGTGCAGTTTTCTCCATTTTCTCCCCATGACTCCCCCCCCACCCCAGCCATTCCCACTCCCCACCCTTGATCCTACCCCTCTTTGGTTTTGTCCATGTGTCCTTTATAGATGTTCCTGAAAACCCTTCCCCCTTTTCTCCCATCATCCCCTTCTACCTCCCCTCTGTTTTTTTCTTAATTTCAATGTCTCTGGTTATATTTTGCTTGCTTATAAACAAATCAACAAACAATTAGTGTTGGAGAAGAAGTGGAGAGAAGGGAACCCTAGTGCACTGTTGGTGGGACTGCAGACTGGTGCAGCCACTGTGGAAAACAGTCTGGAATTTCCTCAGAAAACTAAAAGTGGAACTGCCTTTTGACCCAGCAATTCCACTGCTGGGAGTAGTTTGTTCTTGTTTATGGTAGGATACTATTTCAATACATGGGTATGCCACATTACATTTAATCATTTAATAGTTAATGGGCACTTCAGGGTATTACAAACAATATTGCTATGAACATTGGTGAACCGTTCATTGTTTTAATGTACATTTTTATTTATCTTCTGTAGGTACATAGGAGTGGAATATGTAGATTTTATGGAACATTTATATTTAACCTTAAGTAATTGCCACACTTTTTCAGTGTAGCCACACCATTTTATATTCTCTCCAGCAATGTTTCAGTTTTCCAGTACCCTTGCCAAAATTTATTAATGTTGTCTTTTTAGTATAACCATTTACTTATGTTTGTCTTTCTGGGCATGTAGTTGTATCTTATTGTGGATTTAATTTGTACTTACCTAATACCTAATGTTGAGTATCTTTCAAGTGTTTATCTGCCATGTGTATATCTTTGAATTACATATTACTCACATATTTGGCCCCATTTTTAATTGGGACATTCATCTTATTATTGAATTATAAAAATTCCTTATATTTTGAGGATACAAGTCCTTTATCACATATGAATTCACAAATATTTTCTTACCGTTAATGGCTTATCTTTTCATTTTCAAGTACAAAAGATTTTAATTTTAATAAAGTTCAGTTTATCAAATTTGACTCTGATGAATTGTGCTTGTGGTTTGAGATCTAAGAACTTTTTGCCTAGTCCAAAGTTACAAAGATTTATTCCAGGTTTTTTCTAAAAATTTTATAGTTTTAGCTCTTACAGTTAGGTCTGTGTTTCCCTTTTCATTCATTTCTGTGTATGGTGTGAGGTAGATTCTAAATTCATTTTTTTAATGTGGACATCCAATTGGTTCAGAACCATTTGTTGAAAAGTCTATTTTATCCCTATAGAATTGATTTGCCATCTTTGCCAATCCATTTATTTTAAATTGCTTTTTTTCGGGAGGAAAAAAGGGCCCACGAAGCCGAACTCTGTTCGTTTGTTCTCAGAGCAGTCCCTGTTGGAGGATACCTGAACAGGTACTACGCCCTCCCTGTCATTACCTGATTTTCGCGAGGGTGTACAAGATATGCTCCTTTGACTGAGTGTCTATTGTATTGGGCACAGAGAGACTCGGAGGCTTTCTTTTCCTCTCAAAAAGTTTTTAATGGAGGGGTGATAATATGCCTTAGCGTACAGATCAATAAAAGTAGGTGTAGAGTGTTTTTTTCTTGTTATAAAGAGCAAAATAAGACAAAGTTAGACTTTTAAGTCAAAATTTTGAAGCTGACACATAAGGGTTCTTTTTTGTAAGAGGCACTATGGTGGTTTAAGTATATATTCAAATACTTTCCTCTAATATTTTAAGTGACCAATATAAGTAGATGAATACTAAGGGTTAAATCTATCTCCCTGTTGGACAACAAACAACCTACCCAACCTTTCCTAGTCCATCTTGGCTCATTTTTCCTTCATGATATTGTCTCCACCCTGTTAATTTATATACCCTTGTTTCCACTAGTCTGCCTCGCTTCTGTTGGTGCCACTCTTGGATTTTTTAAAGGTTGCTGTTTTCTTTCCAGATAACTATCTTTAGATCTTACTGGTCTTCCAGCTTTGAATTTTGACCTACTCTGCCCTACTTTACCCCTCTCCTATTTTCTCAGTACTATTGTCTAGACCAGAGCACCAATATTTTAGAAAAAAATTTCAAATACTAAAACCAATACCACTTAAAATCTTATTAATCTATTCCTCAAAGCTTGCAAAAGCACAGGAAATAATCTACTAAATATAATCTCCACATAAAAGGAGTACATGATTTATGGAATAAGCATTTAAGGAATTTAAAAAGAAGAATCACTTGTACCTGGTATGGGCAGAGAAGGCTTCAAAGATATTTGGCAAGTGAGAATTTTTGAAGGATGGTGAGATTAACTTTGCAGAGATGCGGGAAGAATAGAAAAGTAGGCCACTCGAACAGTATAGTTTCTTTCTTCATTCATTCATCTATCCATCCATCCATCACCAGGTATAATGCTAGAGAAAAAGAATGTATAGGGTGTTTTTGCAGAATATTCATGAGTCATCTATATAGTCTGGGAGACAAGGGGAAACTGCTAGAAAAATGCCATCAATATGGAATGTTTTCATTTAAGAGTTAACGAGGGTTAGAAGGATATGTTTCAGGATGAGAAAATAACATGTGCAATGGCATAGACCCTATAGGTATGCGGAGAATTCAGGGACTTGAAAGTGGGTTGGTATGAGTGAAGCACAATATGAACATGAGCATGAGCAAATGGGTACAACTAGGAAAGCTCCGGGTGGTTTTAGAAAATGGCAACTCTTGTTGGGCCGGTGTAAAGGCTGCAGAGAGAATTTAGATAAATATCTGGTAATGAAGAATAGATCAGTTAGAGTCATCTTGAATACAAGGTTTAGGAATCTGAATTTAATTTTAATATTTTGAGGCAAAAGAAATGATTTGGTAACTCTCATTGCTGTAGTTGTGGCCTGTGAGCTACTTTGAAAGGGAGGAAAGGCTGGCAAATAGGGCATCAACTGGAAGCATTTTGTCGTAGTATGGGTTTGATGGCACATAGATAAGCTTGAGTAGTGATTACGGTACTGAAATGCATACAGTATCATTGGGAATATCTTGAAGAAATCATCAACAAACATCTGTGACTGGTTAACTTAACATGGCACGTATGAGTGAGGAGTCAGAGATGTCACTGAAGTTTCAATATCGCAAAAAAAAAATGGAAAATTAAGAAAAAAGAGCCATTTTGTGAGGAAAAGGTGCTGAATTGGGTTTTTAGATTTGCTGAGTTTGAGAGACATTAAAATATTTATGGAACTTTTCTGCTAGCTCACTAAGATAAATGACTAAATTGCATGAGTGAGATCAATGCTGGAAATTGGATTGGAAAGTTTTACATTGTAGTAGAAAAATGAGCTAGTACTTTAAAGTAAACATAAATGGCATAAGATGTGTTGACTTCACTGTGGTGGTACAAATAAAGGACTATGTAGAAATTCAGGTAACAGTGAAAGAGAACATATATTTACAAAACAGATGTTTCAAAAATGGTACATAACTTTTCAAGATTGCATCAGTGATATATCAAGGGAGTGTAGGTTATTAAAGCCATTGTGTAATCTCAAACCAGTCACTTCTGTCCCTAGGATTTTTTTTTAAGATTTTATTTATTTACTTTTTAGAGAGGGGAAGGGAGGAAGAAAAAGAGGGAGAGAAACATCAATATGTGGTTGCCTCTCATGTCCCTTCCAGGGACCTGGCCCACAACCCAGACATGTGCCCTAGACTGGGAATCGAACCAGCAACCCCTTGATTCATAGGCCAGCACTCAACCACTGAGCCACACCAGCCAGGGCTGTCCCTCGGATTTAATATTTTCCACTTCAGTGTACAAAAGTGCCACAGGTTATTGCTGTGACACCTCCCTCCCCAGCAGAAAATCCACAAGACTTGGGTCCTTGTCCTTAGAGACAAAGAGCAAAACTTTCTTTTTTACTAATGGAGTCTGAAAGAAATACACAAAAAGTTGTGTTGCCCTCTTGTCATCATTTTATTTATCATAATCAGGACTGACAAGTGAAACAAAGAGACTTATTCCCGTAAAGCGACAGGAAACCAAGCCAGATGATTAAAAATAAAACAAAACCCCAAAAGGCCCGGACATAAGCCAAACTCTTTTTTTTTTTCCCTTCCTTTGTCATCTCCTTGTCCTATTACTGATTTGTGTTTTCTTGTCAGCATTTTCTCCAATGGATCGATTCCTCTTCAGCTAGTCCCAGTGATTTTTAAAGAGAGAGAAGCTTACGCGTTTCAGGTGAGAGATAATCAAATTGAATATTACACAGCCCTTGAAGTGCAGGCAGCCGATAACAAGAGCCAAACTCAATATCCTGACAGATGTTGTCTTGGATTGATTAATCTCTGCTCTCACTCTGGTGCAGCCATCCTCTGGCGTGGACAGCGCAGCCCCTTGGCCCCATCCCAGATGCTTCCGCGTGGCTGGAACTGGTTCAGAGGAACAACCCTGTTAAGAGGACAATGAAATCTCTTCCTTTTCAGGAGGAGGAAATTATACCCCAGCTTGCCTACCTCTGTTTTGCTGTTTTGAAATCCGCTGTAGATTCTGGGTTCATTTATGGTGCTCAGGATAAAGGGATAGAGATCTATCTCCTCTGAGTTTGTCACTGAGCCAAATCTTTGCCTCTTGAACTTCAAGAAGTGAGAAGTGTTTATTTTTGTGGTGGAAAAAATATGGGAGACTAGAACAAACAGGATTTTAAAAACTAAAGCTAGAAAAGCAAATACTTACAAGAGTGCTCCCAAATTTAAGGGAGGGAAGGAAAAAGAGACTCTTCCTTCTTTCACTTTTCTTTTTGCCTTTTCTCCCTTCTTTCCTTTTGCGTTTCCCTTACCACCATTTTCTTTCCTTCCTCACTGCCCCTTCTCCCTTCCTCCTACATCTACTTCTTTGATTCTGTTTTACAATATATATTATTTCTTTTTAAACTACTCTCTAAATGCTGAGGACACAAAAAAGACAAAAAAACAGTCTCTGTCATCAAGGACATGCCTTCAACTTAGTAAGGAACCCAGGAGGTAGATAAACCACAAAATAGCTGTGAACTAACCCCATAACAGAGTACCATGTGTTATGTGAGCCAGAAGAAACCCAGGAAGGCTTCCTGTAAGAGCAGGCTTGTCCTGAGCTTTAAAGGATGGCTACTTATTCACCACAAGGCAAAGGACAGGAGCTTTCCAAAGAGAAAAAAAACATGTGCAGAATGAAGGTGGTGTAGCTAAAGAAGTGTCAGCTCTCGTCCAGTCGCACTAATTATTAAAGTCAGCATACACTCCACCTTAGAAACTGAAGCAAATTCACCACCACCTGCCTGGGTACATTGTCTCTTTACTCCAGTTTTCTTATCCCCAGTTTGATTCCATACCTCATTCTACCCCCAAATGTATTACCTCAAACTAGTGACCTAGTGTTCAGTTTCCTCCAGCTCTGAACTGGGTGCTTCCTTCAATCCTCCTATTTAGCTGTTACATGGCACTACAGCCACATAAAAAATGCCTCGCTCCTTTTCCAGTCCTGGGACAAAACATGTGTAGGCACCCACTTAGGCAAGGGGTCTGCATGACTTAGAGAGCAAGCAGTTACATGGCTTGAATCCTGAAAAACTCTAGGGAAGTGAGTCTGGAAAAGTAGTGAAGGGTAGCCCAAGATGGATTTTAAGAGGGAGAAGAGTCCAGAAATATGCTGGGGTGTGGTGTAGAGGGTGCTGGGAGTAGAGGAGAAGAGAACAATCAAGATTGTGAGTTCCTTGAGACCTTGTCCTGTCCGGCTTTGGGGTCCCAGCCTCAGCACAATCCCTGGCACATAGAAGTACTCAATTAGTGCTTGTTGACTCATTTATTTCAATAATTCCAACTGTAGGCAAATGGTCCAGAACCATTTCCCATAGTATCCTGGTTTCACAGAATAAAGTTAAGTTTTAATCTGTGGAAATAAAACCCAAGTGAATTATAACTGTTTTAAATGTATGTATGATTTCTATGCTTAGAATTGCAAGAATATACAGTGAACCCTTGGTGAATGTCATTGCTTTAAGGAAAGTATTTGCATCCGAGTAAACATTTTATTTTAAAATTTACAAAATTTACAGACTGCATTTGCCCAGTCCTGCCCCTTGCACCTCCACCTCCCACTAGGCCACCTGTCTTTCCCCTCTAGTTACTTCTCACTCTTATCCTTCACCGAAAGCCCCGTTGACATATTCCACAGTCTTTCATTTGCATTCTTTGCAAGGGCCTATGTTAATTTGACATCAGAGCATTACAGTGAAGCATGAAGAGTAAAGCATTGTTATTTTTTATTTTGATGCTTTGAGCTCACACTTTACCTGTGGGACGTTTCAAATGCCCTCATCATGCCAGTCTGCAGTAATCACCTGTATACCTAATTTGAGGGCATGTCAGCTCTTTCTCCAAGACAGAAGAGGAAACTCAAGACAACCTGGGTAACTCTTCCTGCCACAGTTCCAAAGAGAACAATTTACTGCCCTGGTCATTTTCTTAACACATACTGAAATGCACCAAGAAATCTATTTTTTTAGTCTCAGGCCCATCGACCTACCTATATTTGTTATAGCAGATTTAATTGTCTGGTGGCTTCTGTTCGGCTGCGCTGATGTATCTGTAGCTGTTCCTCGGCAGTATTGTGAAGTAGGAAATACTCGTTCGTACTTTGTCCAACAACCGTTTTTTGGACACATCTTTCTGTACTCTATCATTTATGACCTCAGATGACCATCACATGACTTCAAGACACCTCTGTGAATCTCAGTTTCTTTATTTGTAAAATGCTTGTAGTAACTGCTGTCATATAAAAATGCATTTGGAATTAGCTACGGAGAACTTTAATTAGAAAGCAAGGTTATTGCAATAAGGAGAACAGTCTGATCTCGGAGATCTGCAAGTATCTCAAAATCAAACAGAAAAAGGTTTTCTTCTACAGGGTAAAGGATGGGCAAGTGGAAAGAAGCAGAATCTTTGGAGGAGAAGCTGGTCAAGCAAGGGGAAATTATGCTTGGGGTCTGCAAGAAGGTTTGTCTGTGGTCAGCCAATTCCCGGGAGAAACTGACAAGGGGGTGTGGCTTGTGTTTTTGGTGCTTGCTCCCCGTCTTGGGGGTAAACTGAGTTCAGGGGCCTGTAGGAAGAAGAGAAGCTTAACTGAAGTTTGGTTAGGAAAAGACAAAATGAGGGTAAGCAATGGGCAATTGAGAACACTTCATCACTACTGTTGAGGATAATTGTGGGAATTAAATGGCAGTGCGTATGCAAGTAGTTGAGCATAGTAATTGCAGCAGACCACAGAACAAAACTCACCGAGTTCCATGAACCAATAGAAAGTATATTCAACAACACTAGTTTTAATTCCTTCCAGACTTCCGTTCCTTCTAGAACCTAGAGGCGCAGTAAAGAGTCTCTAGTTAGGCTTTCTTGGGAATTAAATGACTTTTAGCTGAAATATAATTCCCACTGAGATAAGAACACAAGGTTGGATGATTGCTGTCTGCTCCAAATTGTTGTAAGATCTTTGAGGCCAGGCCCATGTTTTTTATTACATGTCTGACGAATGAATGACTTCATTAATCAATTAATTAATAAACTAGCTGATAGGCACAGTCCAGGCAGCATTGTGATATACTGAAGACATTGTGCAATAAACTGCAGATAATTGAAATCCACTGTTCTGCAGGGCAGGTTATTATGAGAAATCTAGCAGTGAAAGAGTAGGGGGTCTTTTAGGGAACAGAATTCTACTGGCTTTTTTTTCCTGTGATGAATACTCCTGCCACTTTTGCTTTCTTTATGCCCATATCTAACAGTGATAGCTGTCCCCAGATGAGGCATAAAATTCACCCTCCCAAAACCATACATTCCCAAAAATAAAGATTGGCATGATGATCTAACAGTATACAACAGCCTGTTTTAAAAAGTTCTCTTTTTAAAAAAATAATGTACATTTCTTTATTGGTCATTT
>PVKM010005073.1:0-49405 GCA_004027735.1 Carollia perspicillata
CTTGGTTGTTTGTTTCTTCCTTCTGGTCCACTCCATTGATCTGAGTCCCAGTTTTCTTCCCATCACTACTGGTTCCCTGTGCATTTCCCATCATTTTACTTATGAACGCCTTCATTTATTCATCTAACTTGTGACCAAAATCAACCAATTCTGTGAGCATCCTGATTACCAGTGCTTTGAACTGTGCATCTGATAGGTTGGCTATCTCTTGCTTGCTTCAAAGTATTGGCTCTGGGGCTCTGAGCTTATCTTCTGTTTGAGTCATTTTTGGTCAGGTGGCGCCTGTTACGTATGATGGGCGGAGCCTTAGATGTTCACCAGGGCGGGGCAGCCTAGTCGCCAAGTGGTGACGCTGTCGGTCTGGTTGAATGGTTGTCGGACTTCCATAGTTTAATTTTCCACCCATGCCTCCATCTTGGCCGGAAGTCCTTGTAATGACATTTTTTTAAAAAGTCAGGAGAACTCAATATAGAACTCAGAAGGCAGGGACAATTATGGAAAACGGAGTCAACTCACTGAACTGTTTTTAACCTAGACTCCTCAAACTGAAAATAGTGAGAGGATATGAACTAGTCGGTAAATACAAAAACATTTTCTAAGGGCTTGTAGCAGGAGAAGACTACATGGAAGGGAGAGAGCAGAGTCATAATAAGACGATACTATCATACTAAATAAAGGTGATACTCTATTAATTTCTTCCCTCCAGATTATAGAGTGCAAACATCCATGAGTTTTCTTTCTCCCACTTTCCTTATTTTTTCTTCACTTTCTCTCTGTCTGCTATTTTAATGTATTTTACATATAAAATTTGTTTTTTTTTTGTTATTTTCCCTTTTATATCCCCTCAATTCATTACCATCTCATACTTCCTCTCCCTAATACCTGTAAACATGGACAGACTCTTATTTGTATAACTCTAAGTTCATGATGAGCAGGAAATCATTTAAACATGCTTAGAAGATGTTGCATAAGGAATGTTCTATAGTGTTCTTCTCAGGAAAAGAAAAGCCGAAGCTTAATAATCACCATATGAATAGGGAATAAAGTTCATTCATTCATTCATTCATTCATTCATTCAATAGTGTTCACTGAGTGCCTACCCTCTATCAAGCACTGTGCCAGGACTTCCCTATCCCCAATGTAAGCATTCTTTAATAAAATAAAATGTGAACATGTGATCCAATTCTATTCTGCTTCTTATAATATATTATATGTGCACTGAGCACCTAGTAGTATGTATCAAGCACTAGATGCTGGGACACTGGGACACAAAGATGAATGAACGACAGTTCTTTGTCACCAGGTATTTGCAGTCTTAAGATGAAGGAGGTAAACAAACAGGTAAATACAATACAACTTTTTGCAGTTGCTACATTCTAATTATGATGCATGAATGAGGAAATGCCATTTCTTATTAGAAATAATCTCAAGACCTCCCAAGTCTTGAGAAAGCTCTAGGAATATTCTGAATTAATGGGAATGTACATAGAACCAGTACTTATCTCTTTCTTTGTTTTTTCTTTCCTTTGGGGTTCTCTCACTTGGCTTCCCAATGCTGCCAGCTCCTTATTGATTCATTTTTCATCTGATAAGCACCTACTGATTTTCTACTATGTAGCAAGTATTATACAACATGGGGCAGGTACTGGGATAAGACTGTTTCAGCCTTCAAGGAACTCCCAATCTAGTGAGGTGATAGATAAGGAAAGAGTCCATTACATTTGATAATTACAGTGTGGTAAAAACATATACACTGCAATTTACCAGCCACCATCCAGATATGCATTAGGTCTGTATTAGATGGTGGGTATGATAATTACATTATAAATAATTATATTTATTAGAGTTATTAATTCTTACATTTAAAAACTCACAGTTTTAGTGATTAAAATGTTATTACACCTACAGTGTTTTGAATGCTTATGTTTCCAGACACTTTACCTGTAGCACTCATTTAAAACAATCTCCAGTCCTGACCAGTGCGGCTCAGTTGGTTAGGTGTTCCACAAAGTGAAAGGTTGCCAGTGCCTTTCCCAGTCAGATCTTATGCCTTTGATGCAGGTACGATCCCCAGTCAAGGTGCATACAAGAGGCAACCAATTGATGTTTCTATCTCATATCGATGTTTCTTTCTCTCTCTTTCTCCTTCCCTTCCCCTTTCTCTAAAAATAAATAAATAAGCAAACAAATATTTAAATAAATAACAATCTCCAGTTTGCATGTAAGAAAACAGTCACAGAGATTCAAGAATTTGTTTAAGCTCCCCTGGCTAGTTAGTGGCAGATTTGAAATTAAACTCTAAGGGTTATCTGAATCTAAAGCTTGCTTTCTATCTTTCTTTTATAATTTTTTCATTTTTTTATTGTTGTCCAAGTACAGTTGTCTCCATTTTCACCCCACTATGCCCCCCTGTCCCACCCATCCACACCTCCCACCCTTGAACCTACCCACTTTGGCTTTGTCCATATGTCTTTTATACATGTTCCTTGATGGCCTTTCCCCTATTGTTCCCTATTATCCTTCTCCTCTCTCCTCTCTGGTCACTGTCAGTTTGTTTTTTATTTCAATGTCTCTGGTTGCATTTTGCTTGTTTGTTTGTTCTGTTGATTAGGTTCCACTTGTAGGTGAGATCATGTGGTATTTGTCTTTTACCGCCTGGCTTACTTCACTTAGCATAATGTTTTCCATTCCATCCATGCTGTACCAAAGGGTGGGAGCTCCTTCTTTTCTGCTGTGTAGTATTCCATTGTGTAAGTGTACCACAGTGGATCAAAAAGCTCACATTCTTATCCAGCATGCTATCAAAAAGAAAAGCCAACCTCTGGCCACAAGATACTCACAGCAGTGAGGAAGATGGAGAAGAAAACATAATTATTATACCATAGGACACTGGGATGAAAGTAGAGAAATACATCTTTGCTGAGGGTATTAATTAGAAAAGAAAATTATTACAGATGAGTCTTCCTTTTTTTAAAAAAACAAAGAAATATCTCAAGTTTATTTGTCATTGTGGTCAAATATACATAACATAATACTTAGCACTTTAACTATTTTTTAGATTTATTCATTTATTTTAGAGAGAGAGAGAAAGGGAGGGAGAAAAAGAGGGGGACAAACATCAATGTGCAAGCAAAACATTGATCAACTGCCTCTTGCACTCCCCCAACTGGGGATTGGACTCAGGCCAGGCATGCACCCTGACCTGGAATTGAACTAGCAACCCTTTGGCTCTCAGGTTGGCACTCAATCTACTGAACCACATCAGCTATGGCTTACTTTAAAAACTTTTAAGTGTACAATTTAGTGACATCCACTGGATTTAAATTGCTGTATAGCAATCGCCAACATCCATCTTCAGAATTTTTTCATCATCCCAAACTGGAACTCCATACCAATTAAAAAATAACTCACCATTTCCCTGCACCCCAGCCCTTCATAACCCCTATTCTATTTTCTGTCTCTATAAATTTGACTATACTACTTGCTTCATATAAGTGGAATCACACAATATTTGTTCTTTAGTGTCTTGCTTATTTTACTTAGCATAATGTCACAAGGTTCACCCATATTGTAGCGATGCAACATACTCAATTCTTTTTAATGGCTGAATAATATTCCATTGTGTGTATATATTATATTTTGTTTATTCATTTCATCTGCTGATGAATACTTGGGTTTTTTTCCAACTTTTGGCTATTGCAAATAAGGCTTCTATGTACAAATATCTGTTTAAGTCGCTGTTTTCAGTTCTTTTGGAGTGGAATTACTGGATAATATGGTAGTTTTATGTTTAACCTTTTGAGAAACTAACACTGTTTTCCATAGTGGCTGAACGATTTAACATTACCACCAGCAAAACACTAGAGTTATAATTGCTTTATATCCTCATCAACACTTATTTTATTTCTTTGTTTGTAAAATTATAAGCATCCTAGGAGATATGAAATGGTATCTTATTGTAGTTTTATTTTTTTCCCTAATGAGTAACAATGTTGTGCATCTTTTCTTTTTTAAATATATTTTATTGATTATGCTATTACAATTGTCTCAATTTTTCCCCCTTTGTCTCCCTCCTCTTGGTACCGCTATTCCCTCCAGCATTCCCCCCCTTAGTTCACGCCCATGGGTCATGCACATAAATTCTTCACTACTCCATTACATATGCTGTTCTTAACCTCCCCCTGTCTATTTTGTACCTATCAGTTTCTGCTTCTCAACCCCTGCACCTTTCCCCCTTCCCCACCTTTCCCCTCCCAACTGATAACCCTCCAAATGACCTCCATATCTATGATTCTGTTCCTGTTCTGCTTGTTTGCTTAGTTATTTTTTATTTGGATTCAATTACTGATATTTATTAGTTTATTGCCATTTTAATGTTCATTGTTTTGATCTTCTTTTTCTTATGTAATTCCCTTTAGCTCTTTATCTGCACTTCAATTCTAAATGATAGCTTTGCTGGATAGAATAATCTAGATTGCAGGTCCTTGCTTTTCATCACTTTGAATAATTCTTGCCAGTACCTTCTAGCTAGCCTGCAAAATTTCTTTCATGAAATCATCTGACAGTCTTTTGGGAACTCCTTTGTAGGTAACTCTTTGCTTTTCTCTTGCTGCTTTTAAGATTTCTCTTTCTCTTTATCCTTTGGCATTTTAATTATGATGTGTCTTGGTGTGGGCTTCTTTGGGTCCATCTTGTTTGGGACTCTCTGTGCTTCCTGGACTTATATGTCTGTTTCCTTTGCCAAATTAGGGAAGTTTTTATTATTATTATTATTTGTTCAAATAAGCTTTCAATTTCTTGCTCTTACTCTTCTCCTTCTGGCATCCCCATGATTTAGATTTTGGTACATGTAAAGATGTCCCAGAGGTTCCTAAGTCTATCCTCATTTTTTGAGTTCTTTTTTTCTTCCTAACGTTCTGATTAAATACTTTTTTCTTCCTTGTGTTCCAAATCATTGATTTGATTCTTGACTTCATCCTCTCCAGTGTTGGTTCCTTGTAGATTTTTCTTTTTTTTTTTAGATATTATTTATTTATTTTTAGACAGAGGAAGGGAGGAAGAAAGAGGGGGAGAGAAACATCAGTATGTGGTTGCTTCTTGTGCGTCCCCCACTGGGGACCTGGCCCACAACTGAGGCATATACCCTGACTGGGAATTGAACCAGCGACACTTTGGTTCATAGTCTGGTGCTCAATCCACAGACCCACACCAGCCAGGGCCAGATTTTTCTTTATTTCACTTAATGCAATCTTTATTTTTGCCTGGGTCTTTTTTTATGCCATTGAAATACCCAGTGAGTTCCTGGAGCATCCTGATAACCAGTGTTTTGAACTATGCATCTGCTAGGTTGTTTATCTCCATTTATTTTAGGGTTTTTTTTTTGTTTTTGAGTTTTGTTCTGTTCCTTCATTTGGGCCATATTTCTTTGCCTCCTCATTTTGGCAGCCTCCCTGTGTTTGTTTCTGTGTATTACGTAGAACTTCTTTGACTTCCTGTCTTAGCACACCTGTTAAGTTGTATGGGGTAGAACCTTAGGTAATCATCAGGGCAGAGCAACCCATGTCACTGCTCTGTGTCTCTGTTGGGGGGAGGGTTCACAGAGGGGACAGTGTTGCTGTCTGGCCTCTGGAGTTTTACCTGGGAGGAATCTCTCTCCTTACTTGCACTTCACTTTCTCCCCACATGCCAATGGTGCCTTCCAAATGTTACCCTGGTGCTGAATCCCAGACAGGGTGGATCTGTGTGAGTCCTAAGCCCATTGTAGGCCCTTTAAGAGAACAAAATTTCTTCTGCTGCCCCAAACCCCACTGGTTTTTATAGCCAGAAGTTATGGAGACTTATTTTCCTGGTGCTGGGACCCTGGGCTAGGTGGTCTGGACTAGGACTGGGATCCCTCACTCCTGAGGTATCCCTCCCATTTTTTATTCACTACGTGTGGATATAGAACCACCCATTTTTTAAAATTGTTTTTCAGTCAGTTTTCTGTCTTTTACTCCCATCCCAGACCACCCCCCTGTGCTCCCCACCTCCCTCCCATTTCCACCCCCCTTAGTTTTTGTCCATGTGTCCTTTATACTTGTTCCTATAATCCCCTCCCTTTTTCACTGAAATTCCCTCCCCTCTCCCCTCTGGATACTATCATCCCGTTTTCTATTGCAATGTCTTTGGCTATATTTTGCTTGCTTGTTTGTTTAGTTGCTTAGGTAGAACCACCCATTCTTGTCTTCACACTTCTCTACCCATCTGGATGAATGTGGCTTCTTTAAATCCTTGGTTTTGAGACTTCCACACAGCTCAATTTTCTGACAATTCTGGATGATATTTGTTTTTTAGTCTAGCTGTATTTTTTACTATAGTTGTGTGCAGAGGCAAGGCATGTTTACCAATCCTTCCATTTTGGCCAAAAGATGTTGTGCATCTTTTCATGTGCTTATTGACCATTTGTATATTTACTTTGGAAATGCATCTATTCTATTATTTACCCATTTTTCAATTAGGTTGTTTGTTTTTGTTGTTGAATTGTAGAAGTTCCTTATATGTTCTTGATATTAATGCTTTATCTGACATATGATTTGTAAATATTTTTCCCATTCAGTAGGTTGTCTTTTTACTTTCTCGATGGTATCTTTTAATGTACAAAAGTTCTTAATTTTGAAGAAATCTAATGATCAATTAGTTTTCTTTTTTTGCCTATGCTTATAGTGTCACATCCATGATGTCTTTGTCAAATCAAATGTCATGAAAATTTTCTCCAATGATTTTTTCTGAGTGTTATAGTTTTAGGTCTTATATTTATGTCTTTGATTCACTTTGAGTTGATTTTTGTATATGGTTTAAAGTAAGGGTCCAATTTCATTCTTTTGCATGTGTATATCCAGTTTCTCTACTACTGTTTGTTGAAGACTGCTCTTTTCCTATTAAATGGATTTGGCATGTTTGCCCAAAACCAATTCACCATATATGTGAGGATTGGTTCTATTTTGAGTGTGGGCCTCTCTCACCATCATGAAATAGTTTCTTAGTTGACTGGGAGGGGAGATGACATGATCCTGGGGCTTAAAGATTGCTAAACAAGACTTAAATAGCACAGCTTTCCCTCTTGTCTCAACATATAGGGCAGCATGATTCCAAAAACATGTTAAAATATAGCAGTTACACTCATAAACTTTGCCTTCTACATTTTAGGCACGCAAAGAAGTATTTGTTGAACAAATATTAAAAGCACTTTATTCATTTGGTAACAATATAGTAAAATGCAGTTTCCATATTTGAAGATGTTGTAGTTTCTATAAAAGCAAATGGAATTCTTCAAATTAGAATCTGTGACATTTTCAAATATTCTGATGACTTCTTAACTTTAAAGGAGTTTTCAAAGTTTCAAAAAGTTCAAAGAGTTCTTTGATTATTATTCTTTCTCTCTTTTTTCCTCTGTGGCCTTTATGTTGTACAACATAGTACAGACCCAGATCTCTCTTTGATAAAAATGCTATTAATCTTTCTCACACCTAAGAAGTGAGTACATAATGACAGAGAGTAAACAGATTTCTCCACATTTACACTTCATAAACATGAAGCCGTAATAAGTAGACCAAGATGTTCATTCTTTCTCTATGGGTATAATATGCTAAGCATGGCACAAGGTAGAATGCAGTGCTATTTTTCTATAATATTGTATTCCATACCAGCTATATGACAAGATTCTCAGGTGCTCAGTGGAATAGATGTGCCCTCCATAATAGTTAGGAAGTCTTTTCTCAAAACATGTGTAGCCCAGTTCTCTCTACTGTGAACCTGAAATCATTTATAGGAACTCACGTGAAGCTGGAAACTTGGTAATTTCCTATGGACAGACAGTAGGGCCTGCCTAACAGGGACCTTTTTGTGATTGACTGCTGAGCCTCCATCAGGGAAGATCAATAGTTGGCATGGCAACCAGCTCCTTTCTCCAGAAATGAGCTCCTTTTATTAAATTTTGTCATCTATTGATTAATTCCTGATTCACATATGAAAACATGACAAGCAGTTAATGAAACACAGATCTGATTCACTTAAACAACAATAACAAAAAATATGCAAGAGAGTTAGTGCTGAATCTTCTTCTGTGAATTTGGTCCAAAGATTGTGACATGAATAATGACTGGTACAGCAAGAATCCACTTGTGAGGATGTAGATGTACCAAGACAGGAAAGTGGAATGAATAAAACACACTTTCACAGTAAGTTTTATTCTCTTTAGATACTTTAAGACAACGCTTTTTTTTTCATACCCTGTGAGCTCTTATTTTCCAAGTTTTATGCTGAAAGACAGAGTAGTTGGCTAGTCTGTGGACAGGCCAGGGCATTTCTTTGCTTTAGATATTAATGGTACCACCACTTTTCTTGTAATTTTAGGCTGCCAGGCTCTGTGTGCAAAAGAAGGAGCTTGGAGAAGAGAGAGGATCCCATTGTGAAGAAGAATGGTCAAGACCAAGGATATGACTTTGACTCATTCCCTTCCTATTTTTCTTTCTTCAACTTCCTTTCCATTTCCTGGCCACTCAGCAAGTGTCTTCACTGATTTTGTCTGACCCAAATAGGAAACTGATTTGTCCTGTTTAGTTGAGAATCCTCAGGGGTTCATCTTTCTTCCATTAACCAAGCTCATGTCACTCTAAAGAGTGAAAATGGTGTAACACACTTGAGTATCTAAATTATGGATTAAAACCACATAAAGGACCTTGATGCCAGACAAGCCACATAGTTCAGAAGAAAAATCATGCCTTAAAAAAGAGATGTGCTCCAATCTTTATTTATATTAAAGATAATAACAGTTGTGTTCTCAGTTTATTCATATCTGATTTTAAAGATTTATTTAATGTAGATCCTTATTGTTAGGACAGATTATCAAGGATCTAGGAGTCACCCCCATTAGGACACGATGTAGTTCAGAAACTGTCAGCTTCTCATTTACTCATATAACATTGAGTGTGATAATACCTCATGACAAGTATTGGGAAAGACTACCTGAGATTCTGTGTTATTGTCTGGCATCTACTTGTATAAGAATCTATTATTATAAAAATAAATTCATTCAATAATGACACTACTGAAAGAGCAGCCTTGAGAACTCTGGCAGGGATTCCAAACCTGAATTAAAATGGACTATTTTGCATAGGGGGAATTAGACTCTGATAAGTGATTTCATTATGTTTAATATTATCAAAATGACTGCTGGAAGAATTAAAAGTGATTAGCTGTGGAGTTTAAGTGGTACCTATTTGCTTCTGGAAGTGTCTGGGAACTTTAAAAAATGCAATTGGCTAAAAGCAAACTAAAATAACCTAGGACCAATAGCTATTTTATATATGTATATGTGGATGTGTATATGTGCCTTTGGAAGTTTACTTAGTATTTTTTAATAGTAGTATTGTAAGTATCATGTGTAGTAAATAGTATTTCTTAGACATAAAAAAAAAAACACTGAGTAATCCAATTCAACTTAAAAATAAGTGTTTGGCCTTGGCTGGTGTGGCTCAGTGGATTAAGTGCTGGCCTTTGAACCAAAGGGTTGTCCGTTCGTTTCCCAGTCAGGGCACATGCCTGGGTTGTGGTCTAGGTCCCCAGTAGGGGGCACACATAAGAGGCAACCACAGATTGATATTTCTCTACCCCTCTTTCTCCCACCCCCTCTGCCTAAAAATAAATAAATAAAATCTTAAAAAAATAAAAATAAATATTTGGCACCTGTTACAAACAAGGCAAATGGCACTAGGTCCTACAGGGCAAAGATATCTAGTTTCACAATCTAGAATATGTTGATCTAAATAATAAAGCCACAGCTGGTAACAGCCTCATGCCCTTACCAAAATTATGCCTTGTTAGACTAATCAGATGCTTTTTTGCGACTAAGGGCTCAGCCTGTTAGGTCAAGTAGCTTTTGTGACTGGCATCTAACCTGGATGTCTCTCAGTTTTTTATTTGGTTTCCAAGGTCACCTCTTGTCAACTGGGAAGATAAGTTCTAACCTCCTTATTTTGTTGACTGCATTATAAGCCCCCTCAGGATGTGAACCACTGCTATTCATTCTGGAGTTTCCAAATCACAGCATAGTACCTAGTACTCATATTTGTGCAATATATGTATGTGTAATTGAAAGAGAGTTTCTAAATCAAGAGGAATTGATCAATGAACTTGAGGTGAAGCAGGGAACATGTGGAGTGATAGGTGATGATCTGATGGTTGAAGTGTTTGCTTAGTGCTACCTGCAGTCTGTCTTCCTCAGTTACCAAGGGGCTAAAATAGAGGACCACCTCTATTCTCTTGAGACACCAGACTGGGTGGATGAGGCAATAGGCAAGTATTCACAACTGTATATTTCTCCGTTCTTGCATTCGGGCTGTAGCTGAGGCTAGTGCTGGGGCTAGGGCTTACTTTAACCAATACAATGCAGCAGAAATGATACTTAGTTAGTTCTGGGTCTTAAGATCTGGCTGTTGATGTGTTCAAGTCTGACTGCATTTGAATGTAAAAATGCAGTGGCTGGATTTCATCTACCTACATTTAGTCTTTATTAGTAAGAAGAAGCTTTTGAGATACATGCTTCTAAGATCACCAGAATTGTTCTTCTTGGAATTTCTTAATCTTAGAAAGTTCACTTGATATCTTAATATATGACAGTGAGCCAGAGAGAAATTTAAACATCATTTCTTCTCAGGTTCATAGAACTTGAATTTGCTTGTCTTTTTCATAATTTTTAAATGCAACTCACATCCACTTACATGCAATTAGATATGTCTTGATACCAAATAATAGAACCTAGAAGGTTATAGATACTGTTAAAAAGTAGTTAAAATTGAATGATCAATTTACATAAAGTGTTTTATGTTGTATCATAGCTGATCCAATTACTTATGCTATTAAAGTGGAATGAAAAAATATCCCCATGAAAACAAGAATCCACTGATCCCCTAACACTGTGAATATAAGAAGCAATATACCAAGGAACATAATAGCTGAAAAACAAACAAACAAACAAAAGTATCTGGCTTGAAGCATATGAGATTTTTTTCCTCAAGAAACAGTTGATTTGATTAGTAATAATAAATAAGGTAAAACTGAAAGAGTAATACGAGGCCAAATTTTAGAACAATAAAAGAAATACTAAAATAAACTAATTCAAGTATGTTTATTCATCCATTGATTCTATTTCCTTTTTAACAAACATTTATCAAGGACCTACTATGGCCCAGATGCCATCCCTACCCTCCTGGGGCTTAATAGTGAAGAAGAAGGAAATAACAATTAAATATCTAATTCCAAAGTCACTGGATACATTATAATTGGAAATATGCTACCAACAAGAAATGTGGAATATACCAGTTAAGGGAAAAAGGAATATTTTCAGGAGAATCTGGTGGCTGATGTCAGTTTGTCTCAGGGAGTGGAAAATCCTTAAGAGTAAGGTAGAAAACAAAGAATTACTGGGACATAAACAGGGGAACATTAAATGAGTACAATGATGTGTTATCTAAGGCTTAGAGGCAGTGAAGTATAAAACAAGTCAGAAAAAGAGACTTAAAGGGTGATTATAGATTTGCTTACTTCTCTTACTGTAAGAGTGGTATTAATTACTGAAGAAGCCAAAAAAAATTCAGTAAACAAGAAAGTGAGGTTTCTAAGAAGTGACAATCTCAGAGCTAAAACAGACAAGAATGGAACAATTAGCAGGAGGCTGTTAAAAGATGGACCAGATGCAGACAGGAGGATAAGCACAAGATTTCTTAGGAGGGCTCTGGGAAAACAGGGAGTGGACTCAGGTAGGTCACCCTGTATATGGTTCTATTAAAGAGGAAGGCTGGCTCATGTCTTAGAAAAAAAGAGAAGCCTTAGTGTGAATGGGAGCCCACCACTAGGTGGGAAAGAGAAGTACAAACTTACATAAATGTTTAACAGAGGAGTCAAAAATTTTCCCTACAAGAGGAGAATCTAAGAGGCCCCAGGACAATGAAGTGTCCATTTGACTTGAGTCAGAATAAACTTGCCAAGTTTCTTGATTCACAGGGGAAACAGCTTTTTCATTTCATGCCAAAAGACCATCTCCTAGGATATGGAGACCATCTGTGTCAAGGAGCAAAGCCCTTAAAGATGATTTCAATGTGAAATGTGGCGTGACGGGGGCCATATTGTCTGACACTATCCAACCCTTTTTGGTATTTCAACAAGTTAAGCACAAAGGAAGTAAAAAACTGCCAGCAACAATGAACCAGAATTCCTAGACAGCTCCAGGGGAGAGGGAGAAGGCTTTGACAGAATTAAGACAAGTCAGCATGGATGTACACAAAAAGGTGTCTGAAATCAGTAAGTGCAGGGTTTCCAATGAGCAAAAAAGATGGCCAGCTCAGTGAGAAGGCACAAACTGGCCCAACTTTTTGCCACTGAGAATCACTGTAGGAAGTAGAAGAGACTGCCTCCTCTGCTCACACACAGACTAACAGTTAGCATGAACCCCTGTGCTGCAAGCCTCTGCAGTTGCCAAAATTAATTCTGCTCAGGTCCTGTCACTTTCCAGTGGTTGTTCTCTTGGTTATGGTAACATCAAATTCTTGGTAAACAAACCCTTGTTTACATGGTGAAATACTTATAGTTGAAGTGATTTGTTTGAGGCTTGCTTCAAAGTAACCAAAAATTGGGGTACAAAGAGCAAAAGCACAGGTAAAACAAGATTGGGTGTGAGTTCATCATTGCTACAGCTGGAGAAAAGTACATTGAAGTTCATTATACTATTGGCTACTTTTTTGTGTATTGGATATGTTTTCCATTAAAAAAGGGAAACTCCTATCAATTCACCTGTATTTATGTGAAAGATTTTCTTGATTGCTTCCTATGCTTTTTTTCTGTCCCCAAGGAGTACTTCCTCTCTATCCTCCCTTTTTAAATTTTTTTCATTCAGCAAACATCTCCCAGACATGTATTAGGGGAGGCACTCTATTTGGGCCCTAAGTGGCAAGCAAATGAACAAGTTTTAGTTCTTAATTTTCAATCTCATGGGGAAAGATAGATGGAACTTAGAGAGTGTGGCCAGGCAGGGCAGGGGAAAGGAGAAAGAAAAAATTCAGTTTTGGTTCATGCCCTTAGGAAGGAATTAATGAAAGAAGTGGTATTTGAAGTGGTCACTGAAACAAAGAGTTCAACTGTGTCTAATGCATATCTGAGTACAAACCTGTCCTTAAAATTTATGAGGGTGGGACAAGAGTTAGTTGGGACAAACTAGAAAACTGGTTAATAAAATATGTTCTATCCCCTTACCCTGAAAAATAGATCTTTATAACAATCTGAAATATTGGGTTGGAATTCAAAATTCTTGTACTACTTTGAATTCTGGGCTGGAACATGGCCACATGTGGACCAGGTTTCCTGACTTAGAGCTTATCCCTCTTCTCTTCCTACCCTGGGTTTTATCTCTCACCATAAGAGGCTTCATGCATATGCAACTGGACACCTCAACCCTCATATCCAAAATTCATCAAATAACCCCACAGTCACTCTTTGGTCACTCTTCAATCTAGGGCTGCTAATAATAACAGCATTGTCTTTTGCCTTACAGAGGATGTACACAAGGAAGAGTATCTCTCAGGCCCCAGAAGTGGGTTTGGAGTGATTTGGCAGGAAAATCTGAGGTCACAGTTTCCCTTTGTTTGGTCTAGAAGTAGGGTAGAGGGAGATAAAGCTGTGGGTAGACACTTTCTCTTAGCCCTGTGGGAGGGACACAGCTAGAGGACAGCCTCTAGTTGTTAATTAAGTAACAACTTTCAAACCATTAGTTATTTTTGTTTTGTTTGAAAAATGGATAAGACCTAATTCATAGTGTTTAACTGAGAATTAAATGAGCTGGCACAGGTAAAGCTTTCAGAATAGCACTTGGTATGTAGTAATTGTTCAATGAATGAAAATATAGCCAGTTCTACTTCTCTCCCTCTGAATGAACTGAAGAGACTGGTTGCTTTTGGGGGAAGGTGAGTAAGAAAAATATAGAAACTGCTTCAAATAATCTTGTAAATACTTTAAGGAGCAAATCTTTTTTTGTTGTTTTTATTTGTTTATTTTTAGAGAGAAGGGAAGGGAAGGAGAAAGAGAAGGAGAGAAACATCAATGTGTGGTTGCTTCTCATGTGCCTCTCACTGGGGGCCTGGCACACAACCCAGGCATGTGTCCTGACTGGGAATCAAACCAGTGACCCTTTGGTTATCAGGCCCATGCTGAATCCACTGAGCTACACCAGCCAGGGCTAATGAGCAAATCTTAATAAGGTGTGTAGATAAGAGTCATTTCTCATAAAAGCATTACTTTTATATGTGCTGAGCTGAAGTCTACCCTTGAAGGAAAGAAGGTTCAGATAAGCTCAGTCACAGTGAATCAAGATAGAATAATCATTTCCCTTCTCATCAGGGAAAATTAATACACTTCTTGCCACTTTCTACCTTTAGTGGCAGTAGTTTGCTTGCAACTATTTTTCTGGGGTCTCTTACATAAGGACTAATACCATTCAGGAGGGCTCTGCTCTCAGTATCTGATTAACTCCAAATGACCCCATCTCCAAATACCATCACCTTGGGGGTTAGGATTTCAATATATAAAATATAGGGAATACAAGCATTCAGTCCATAACAGGTCCCTTGCTGCTATAGGATATGGTTATGATCACTCAGTGACAAGTGTAGTATTAAGGTGTAGACTGTAGCAAGTAGTCTTATTTATTTTCAACCACTTAGATATTGGGGGCAAGAGGGCTAATTTATCTAGTAGAATGTCTTGTCAACATGGGTTTTTCCCTGGACAGATCTTCATGTGTCTTTCTTGTCATGGAAATGCATCCAGTAATTCATACAAAAGGGATAGGTTCAAAGCTGACTATGTCTTTGGTACTCAGCAGGTTCCTAGAAGGGATGCTCACAGAAGAATTGGACTGAATGTCAGGTATTTGAGTGGAGTAGCTCTCTCAACTCCGTCCAGTGGAAACTGGTAGCCTACTTATAATCCAAAGGAATCATAAATGGCTTGGGTTGGTGGAAAACTTTGAGGTCATTGAAATGAAACTCCATTTACACATTTAAAAAAACATAAATGGAGGCCCCAAGAGAGTAAGTTACTTCTGTAAGGCACTTCCCTTTTCTTCAATTTGCCATGGTAAGTTTCTTTCCTATTAGCATCTACTACAAGGTAGCCTGGGATATACTCTTCTGGCCTATTTATCAGCTGTGTGAAGTCTACACAATGAGATATTTTCTTTCATTTAAAACTAATGCTGCCCTGATAGTTTAAATCAAAGTCCCCAAAAGGATAATTTCCTCACAAGGATAATTTTGCTGCAAGGTTTTCATTAGTCCAATCATAAATTCAGTAATGTTGTTTGGTAGCTTACTGAAGTCTTCAGGAGCCACAGGGGACTGGATGCACTGTCTGCTTTTATGACCCAAAGAAACAAACCACAAGATAAATAAGCACAATTTAAAAATTGGTTTTGTTTCATTTAATGTAGGAAACGCATTCATTCATTCATTGAAAAAACTAATGTGTACTGAGCACCTACAGGGTACAAGACACTGAAATGCAGACATTCAGTGCTTTTAAAGGAGTTTACAGCCTAGTAAAATAAACAACTTTATAAACCCATTTATCTGATATAGGGAATAGGAAAGTAAGGGCTGACAAATTTCAAAAGAGAAAAGAGTCATGGCTGATGAAACCAGGAAAATGTTCAGGGAGGAGTGAAATTGATTGGGCCTTGAATGGAAGTAGGATTTGGACCTACACAAATGAAGGGCATTTGGAGTGGAAGACATGGGGTGTTGAGAGGCATTGGGAGACACACAGTGTTAAACCTTGGTTAGAGTACAATTTTCAAATTGGGTTTTCAGGGGGATACTGCAAAGAAGGAAGGTTAAATTGGAGGAATCCTGATGTCTACCCCAGTTTCAACCAAAACACTTGCTTGAATCTATTTTTACATTATGGTTCCACGTAAGATCATTTTTTGGGGAAAAAAGAAAACATTCCATTGATAAAAACAAAAAATTAAAACAACTGGATCAAAGCACAGGTAGATTGCCTGGCAGAGAAAAGTCAGAATTAAGACTAAAAATTAGACTGAGGTCCAAGCAAGAAAGACCTTCAATGTAGGCCTCATTGTGTAACTAGTGATAATGAACCCCTGGGGAATTTTAATCAGAGTAAAAGAATGAAATTCATGACTGCAGGGGGCAGAGTAGATTGAAGCAGGCAAGACAGGAAGGAAAGGCATCAGTTGAGTAGTTGTTAGAGTAGCTTGGATCCCTATCTTTTTAAAAAATATATTTTAATTACTTTTTTTGGAGACAGGCAAAGGGAGGGAGAAAGAAAAGGTGAGAAACATCAATGGGAGAGAGAAACATTGATCAGTTGCTTCTCACAAGTGCCCTGACCAGGGATCAAGCCTGCAACCCAGGCATGTGCCCTGACTGGAAATCAAACCTGCAAACTTTCACTTTGCAGGAAGACACCCAATCAACTGAGCCACACTGGTCAGGGTTTGATCTCTATCTTCTGAGTATTGCTATGTGCTAGGCAATGTTCTGGGTACTAGGGCTACAGAACCAAACACAGAAATCCTTACCCTCATAAAATTCATATTCTGATAGAAACAAGTGGAAATAAGTGGAGAGATGATACACAAGTGCTGGTGAGTGCTAAGACACAAAAATAAAGCAGGGAGAAAGGACAGATAGTGATAGGGCTACTATTTTAGAAAGATTGGTCAGGGAAGGCCTCTCTGAAACAGCAACATTTGAGTAAAGACTAGCATTGAACTATGGGACTACATGGGAAGGATTGTAACTTAGGCCTAGGAAGTAGCAAATTTCCTTAAGTAGATATGTTAAAAGATTGGCATAGAGGTGGCTAGAGTCAAATGGGCAAAGGAGAGTGTTCAAAGATAAGGTTGGTGAGGTAATAAGTATCAGAACCTGGAAGACCTTATAGGGCATGCCCAAAACTTTGCATTTTGTTTGGAGAGTGTTGAGAAGCCACTGGAGTATTTTCATCACATAATATAATATGACTTACAGTTTTAAAGTAACCACTTTGGCTGCTCTGTGGAGCATTGACTAAGGGAGGCAAAAGTAGTTTATTACGTAGCAATATATACCTGAAACATTGTGTGTGACTGTTTCCAAGTGCTTAATTCTAATCCACTGGACTATTGGTCCATTTAGGGGATCAATAACACATGTTATTATCACTCTTTGTAGTATGCCTTAATAACTGGTGAGGTGACACTAAAATTTTAAGATTTTATATGCAACATTAGCATAGCCTATTTGCAGCATTATATCAAAGCTGGCTGATATTTTAATGGAGGTAAAGATTTGTATAGATATAATTTTGGAATCATATAAACCATCATTTTGCTCTTTAATAATAAGAGCCTCACTGGTCAAATGTTTTTTTAGGGCCTTCTACAATTTGGCTCTTAACCATTTGCCTTGTCTTATTTCCTCTTTTTTATCTACTTGTGTATTAAACTTGGCCTACGTTCCAGCCATACTAGAGTTCCATGAATATATTCTGCACTTTTGTGATTTCATTCCTTTCTTTGCTTCTTCTACTAGAAGCTCCCATCCTTGTCAGGGCTACATGTAAAAATTCTACCCATCCTACGAGGCTCACCTCAAATATCACTTTCTCCATGAAACCTTTCCTGATGCCACTGAGAGGATATGATCTTTCTTTCCCATAAATCTTGATGTCTTTTGCTTAGCATTTTCTTTCTGTCCCTTGCCTTAGTGGACACTGTGTGAGTCATTTGTGTATCTGTCCATGAAGTCCTGAGAGCAGAATTTGGCCCTTACTCTTTTCAGTCTCCCTAGCATCCCAAACAGTGCATGTAGCTGGTGTTTGATAAGTGACTGGTAAGCTCAATTTGGTGAAATAACTTGGCTGTTCTGTTTACCCCTGGTCAGGCCCCTTATTTCCAAGCAGAATGAGATCTGTTTTCTTAATCCAGCAGAAAACAAGTTGCTTCAAAATATCGGGTATAGATTCTGCCTTCTGCCCCTTGCTCCCTTTTTCTCTTTTAAATTATTCATTGATAGAACTTGGGTCATATTAGATTCATGATCAATTAAAAAGTGTTTAAATGCCTGTTTGAAGTGTTTCATGCATAGCTTTTTTATGCCCACTTGACTTAGCTTTAGTGATAGGACATTTTAACAGAATGTAAACTAATTTCTGACTTCATTTTGATCGAGCAACTGATGGATTGGCTTTGTTTTGGCATTCAAGAAGTCTGGCCAGAGGTGAGTGAGTAAAGACAGATATGTGGGATCAGAGGACAACACTAACCTCTGCTTTCCTGCCTAAGGATGAGATACATTCTAAGCTGTTACTGAGTATAACTTTTTTATTTTCAGGGATACAAAGTAACTGGTACTATTTTCAGAATTATGAAATAGTAAGGTATTCTGTCATGGGGCTCTATTACATTTTATGAAATGAGGTAAAACATTTTCAGCTTGAATTATGTTAAAAAAAAATCTGTGTTCACAAACACTCTCCACATAAATATTTATACAGAGGGACAAACACATCCATTTCCTAAGTAAATATTGCATTCTATAAAGGAAGACAGCACACTTTTCTTCTTCATTTTTTGCACACATTTCTGAATATATAAACATAGTATATATTCTAAGTTTCTTGCTACTCAAAGTGTGGGCTGTGGACTAGTACCACTAGCATCACCTGGGAGCTTATAAGAAATTTCAATCTCAGATCTCATCCCAGACCCAAAGAATAAGAATGTGCATTTTAACAAGATCCCCAGGTGAGTCATATGTACATTAAAATATTTTTCAATTATAGTTGACATACAATATTATATTAGTTTCAAGTGTATGACAAAGTGATTAAACATTTATATACCTTACAAAATGATCACCCTGATAAGTCCAGTACCCATCTGAGAGAAGCAGTGCTCTAAGCGTTGCCTTTCAGAAAAAAACAGAAAGCCATCCTAACAGTCTGTGACCTGGTTTGTCTTCACATACATCTTAACTAATGGACATCAACATCAGGACTTATGATTATAACAGCATCAATGATAACTATATCATTTTGTTTGCAATATTTAATGAGTTTCACAAAAGAAAGGGGGAAATAAAATACAACTTTTGGAATTTCTCAGTAGGACATAAATACCTTTCTTTTAAAAAAATATCACCTGATCCTTCACCTAGATGTTGGCATAAGAGAAGGGAGCATTCTGTGTATGAATGTGAAAGAGGTATTATTTAAAATAAAAACATCAATTCTCATTTGTTTTTTTCAATAAAGCTGACTTTAAATTATGTCTTAAGGGCATTCGTATGGTTTGTAAAGTTCATGGGTATGTCATTTTACATAAATTCCAAGTTTATGAGGTTGTTGATTCCCAGCACATAGTAGAAAACCTTTTCCATCCAAAGCTAGGAATGTAATAATTCACCTTCTGGGACTAATTTTCAACAAGGTAGAAGTGCCTGGCAACCATGTCTTTTAGCTAAGCAAATTGGATAGCTTTTGTTTCTAAAGGGAATTTTTATGGGTTAATAGCTTTCCTTTGCCTCTCAACATATTAGGCTATTTTCTCAGTCACAATCAGGACATAATATACATTTTCAAATATTAAGGGTCATTATGGAAAAGCTGTTCTTCATGGTTGCCTTTGCAGGCTTACATGGTAGCTTTCATTTACTCTTTTATTTTAATTAACTTTAGTACTTTACTTAATCCTCTGCCAGTTTTAATCCTAAGTGGTATAAAATGAAAAACAATATAAATTATGAAAAGTGTAATTAACAAAAATGGGACTGTTTCCAGTGACTAAGTTTAGCAATGAATTGTCTTTATATACTTTTATCAACCAAGGAACTTGGCTAAGTAAAGTGTTGACAAGAAAACCAACCAAACAGTGAGATATTTAGGAAATAGCTGCAGCTAATTCAGGGTTTAACTATTATGTTAAAGCTGATGACTTCAAATATTATACAGTAGCTTTCTGCCATCCTATAGAAAGCAATCCTGAAAATATGTTAAAAAATCCAATGTATAAGAGTCAGATAATAGACTCCCATGTACTTTAGGGGACATGTGAGGAAGTTCATTCCCAGATAGCTAAAAAGTAATGTAGAAATCTCCAATTTACTTTACTTTCAGTTACAATTTTCAAAAATAGGCTTTCATAATCTTATGTTCCAAAAATTTAATCTTATTCGCAATTTAGGACATAAATGCCTTAAGCCCAATGAGGACCCAATGAAAGCTAAATATTCGCCATGTTACAGTATATTCAGTGATTTCTGTTTGTCTCAAGTTAAATAGGATATTTCTTGTCATTAGTGTTAATTATTTTGTTTTTCTAAATTTCCATTTATTTTTCTAAGGAAACATATAATGCAATATTCTACAATGTCTCCAGTAGACACTGTTGAACATACAGGCCAATATCTTTGAGACCATTGTCCAGGTTTAGCATAGTAGGCATTAAACAAAATGCCTGATGAATTTTGAAAAGAGGCTGAGACATTACAGAGAATACTCAAACCCCAGCTGTTTCAATCAGGTCAGTGGAAAAGATCAGCCAATAGTTTTGGGTTTTTTTATTTATGTTTTTTAAAGATTTTATTTATTTATCTTTAGAGGGGAAGGGAAGGCGAGAGGGAGAGAAATACCAATGTATGGTTTGCCTCTGGTGTGTCTCCTGCCGGGAACTGGCCTGCAACCCAGGCATGTGCCCTGACTGGGAATTGAACCGTGATCCGTTGGTTCAAAGACCTGCGCTCCATCCACTCAGCTACATTAGCCAGGGCAGCCAATAGTTTTTAATGCCAACTAGAGATATCAACCAGGCGACTGAGTTTTTCATCTGCTCATTTTTGTTCTATAGTATAGAAACTCAGCATTAATTGCTTTCATCACAACACATCCAGTATCTAAATGAAGCTATTCAAAGAAGGGGAGTTAAAAGTGATAGCAATTGCTATCCCAGAAGAATAACTATATCCCAGAAGAATACCAATATCCCAGAAGAATAACTACAGCTTTTTCAGAGGTAAATTTTGGGGCAACTTGGAATCAAGTCAAGTGGACAAGCATTAATGGCATCAAGTCCTTAGCACTTGTTCTAGGCTTGGGTGATGAAGGTAAACAAACAGCATAATGTAAATTATTTTGTCTTCCAGTAATTAAACCATAATATGAAAGAGACAAATATCATAATGGGAAACAATTAGAGACTGATAAGATTAAGTTGTGGTATCACAGAGAAGAGAAATCAGTTCCAATCAGTTTACATACATCAAAACTAGCTTTATTGCTCTCCAAAGTATGGTAACTTACACTGTGGTTATAAATGTCCCATGTAATTATATTCCTTTAGTATGCCTAGGATATGCAGCTATGGGCCCAAACTCATTACAACAAAAAAAAATTAAAATGGCATTATCATTCTGCAACTAAAAATACCTTCAATCAAGAGAAATAAGTTTGGCCAGCCAATTTTCAACAATATTGATTTCTGACTTTTATTATGACAGTATTAAACTAACCAAATGAGGCATCTTTGTTTTGGTTCTACTGGGATTTGGTTCCAAAATCACTATTTGAAAGCCAAGCCTAGCCGAAGTAAAGTGTCTAATGCTAAGTGGTTATTAGGGTTAAGATGTCTTGGTAGATTTTAGTGCACTTGGATTGCCTTGAAGCTGGCTGAGTATCTATCTTCTTTTTCTTCTGAAAGTGATGTGGAAGGCCACCTTTTCCTTTCTTTGCATAAATTATTATTGTTCAGTGTTACATTTCTGACTGTCAGTAGATGATTTTGGTTTTTCAATTTGATAACCTTGTCAGGGTCTGCATAGGACTATAGTATTGAATGGGGACAGGTCTCCATATAAAAAATGAGAGCAATGTGAGTTTTCCCTGGCCTAGAGACACATCAAGCTATAGGGACCAGTTCAAACCAGGGACTAATTGGAAGCTCTAATCTCTGACATGTAGTTAAAACTAGACCTGCTCTAATACAGTAGGCACTAACTAGCCATATGTGGTTATCAAGGACTTGAAATGTAGCTGGTTTGAATTGGGATGTGCCATAAGGGTAAATAAAACACACATCCAATTTCATAGAGTTAGTATTAAAATTTATGTAAATATTTCATTAATAATTTTAATTTGATTTTTTGTTGAAATGATAATACTTTAGATATATTTGGTTAAATAAAATATATTATTAAAATTAACTTCAGCTGTTTCCCTGTGACATTTTAATGGGGGTACTGGAGAAATTAAAATTAATACGTGGCTTGCTTATATTTCTATTGGCAGCAGCTGATCTAGAATATTGCAATGCAAAGGCATATGATGTGAATCTTAGGACTCAAGTTCCCTTTTCATAGTCAAATATCTTAATCTTCATTTCCTGTTTTATTTATTTCTAGTAACAGGGACCTGCGTGACTGACTGTTGTCATTGAATTTGCTGTCCACCGGGAGCCTCAGGGTCTGTTCTTGTTTCAGAGCACTGTGGCTTGGGAGATGAGGAGAGATATTATTCACTTGCTGTTTCTAGTGGAAAATTCTATGTTGCCAAATACTGCTCTCGGGTGGTAAAAAAAACAACAAAAAAACTTTCAATTCAGATGCCCAAATAAATCTTGTTCTTCCAACCCCCATTGCAACAAAAATATTACAATAATAAAGCATTTGTGTCAACCAAAAAGTATCCCAAAGTCTTTTGCGCCTATAGGGAGACCTGCTGCCAATAAAGCATTAAATCTCAGGGAAACATTTCTGTAATTACTGATCAAATACAATACAGCTAAATTTCACCTCCAGCATATCATTTTGATAATGGGTATGGAAATTATCCATTCAATAGCTATTCAAAATAACTCAGGAAGATTGGTTAACTAGATACTTCACAGACCTTTAGAATAATCCTTTCTAATCAGGCTGGTGAGAATTCAATAGGCAACATTTGCCTTGGACAAAATAACCTTTCGGGGGGTTGCAGGGCTGTGCACTGGCTCCTTCTCTTATGTGTCTTCCAGGAGGTGAAATTGCCAACAGGAAAAAATGCAGGGAGTGTTTCCCTGTGGGCTGAGCTTCTGCCCAGTACCCACCAATGCTCAGTGCAGACAGCTGTGCCTGCAAGTTAAGTGAGGCGCCTTAGTACTTATCAATCAGGAATCAGCAGGGCTTCTAGAGTTGTCCTCATTAAATTTAAAGTATATTCTCTCCCCAGCAGCAAACGTCTCCATTGCCATCCATTTCTGCACAGCCAATTTTAGGCAATCAAAGAATGTTGGCTTCATCACAGTCTCTGAACATATTTTCGGCTTGACAAAGCTCTCCCTAGCTTCCCTGATCTTTGACAACTAGTAGGTATGTCCCTCTGGTTGCCACTAACTCTTCTCAGCCTCTAAGCTTTTTCTGATCCTTTTATCTTCTTACTTCCATTCTCAGGTCAGAATTTTTTTTGGTCTATAAAATATTCCAGTCCTATTAATTTCAGCGGAAATGCTCCTTCATTCTTATTTATTATTGGGACCCTCATCTCTCCATTCTCAGCACATTTCAGATGCTTAATATTTGATGTCTACTTATTTATTTACTCAAGAAGTCCATGTAGTGAGGCTGACAAGAACACAGTCACTAACTGGGATCAGGAAATATTGCTCTACACCTGATTAGCTATGTGACACTTGGGCAAGTTACTTAACTAATCTATGTCTCAGTTTCCTTAACTGTAACATGGGAATCATTATAACTCCTTCCTCATGGGATTATTGTGAGACTCAAATGAGAGAGTTTATAAAGTGTAAAGTGCTATAGACTTTTGTTCACTCATTTGTCAAGACATTAATGAGCTCCTATTTTGTGCAAGACAAAAGATGAAGAGTTAGGCTCATAGTAGCTAACAGTTCATTTTTCATCTTCAAGGAGCCCACAGCCTAGAGTAGGGCACAAACCTGCAGCTAACGCTAATAGGTGGCTAAACAAAATGAGTGCTGTGGGTACTGCAAATAGATACTATGATTATGAGAACCTAGGAGCATAGTTATTCATTCTAATCTTAGGCTTGCAAGAGTGGAAGAGGAAAGAGGACCTCAGAAGGGGATAACATCTGTACTAGACTAGAAGGATATGATGAGTTTTTATAGATAAGAAGGAAGATATGAAAGGCAGAGTGAGTGTGTTGAAAGGTAAGAGGAAGGTATGGGAGAGAGTGGAGCACCTAGTGTGGCTAAATCTGAGTTTACTGCAGGGAAGGAGACAGGTGCAGCTGGATAGGTAAGCCAGAACTAGGTTGTGGTGTGCTTAAAACTCATACTGAAGAATAAGTTCAAGTCCTGTAGCTAATATAAAATAATATTGAATGTCAACTGCAATTAAAAATTAAAATAAAGAAGTGTCATGTCAGGTGAGGTGGAGGATATCTGTCCAGAAGCTGGGCCTACAGCCATCAGAGAAAAGAAAGGTAGACAATTGCTCCTGGAGGTGGACGACAGTCAGGTGAGCTGTCTATGACAGCTCAGTTTCAGGTCCAAGATAAACCCATGTGAACCCAAGAAACCAGTAATCTCAAAAAAACTGTAAGTAGAGATGCAAATATACAATATCTCTCTCTTTAGAAAGAGTAGGTCTTAACCTACTCTTAGAAAGGTCTCTTAACCTACTCTTAACCTACTTTAGAAAGGTCTTAACCTTTCTTTTTGACCTTCATGATATAATGCCTTTATTTTACTTTCTTCTGTTAGTACCCCTGAGGGGACTGACCTAAGAACTAGATGAAGCTACAAGGAAGCAGATTTCAGACCAAAATAAGAAAAAAATTATAAGTAGAAAGAAATCGCTGAAGATAAGTGTGGTGGAATCAGGGCATAGTGAGCTCACTCTGGGAGTGGTCAAAGAAGAAGATGAAATGCCACTTGGTAGGTAAACTATGGAGAGGAATGAACCATAACAAGGGATCAAGAAGCTCAAAGGGCTGTCCTAAAGCAAACATTCATATGTCTGATTTTAGCAAAGAAAGACTCCAGAGAACACACACACACACCTGTTCCCTCAGCTCAGGGTCCTCATAGCAAGCTGAATTAGAATCAGTGTACATGTCCCACTAGGTGAATGTATGTGTGTACTTTGTGGAGTATGTTTTGTTTGTTTGTTTGTTTGTGTGTGTTGGGTAGCAAGAGTCACCTAATGGAAAGAGTAGAGAAGATTCTGCTGTTGTGGAAAACCAATAATTGTTTAGAGAAGAAATCTAGGTCATGGGGTTTACTTTAAAAGTCTAAATTTCTTTTCTAGAGGGAGGTGATCACTTAGTTTTTGTCTAATGCAGTCCTAAAACTCCTACTGGACTGACAAAAAAGGGGATGAGTATTTCCACTAGTTGATGATAATTATAAAAATAGCTAGTATTTAAGTATACATAATGCCCTAGGATAAGAACTTTATCTGCACTTAATTATTTAATTCTTATCACGGCCCTTTGAGGTAGGAACTATAGTCACTCCCATTTTACAGATGAATAGGTTGAGGCTCAGAGAAGTTAAAGAGCTTGCCAACGCCCCACAGCTATAGAGGCCAGAGGACTTGAATTTATGAAATCCTACTCCAGAGCCTGGACCATTAACTACTGGACTATACTGTTAAATTTATGCTTAAATAAGGATTGTTGGAACTTAACTATTTTAGGATCCACAGCTTTAGGTGAGAAGAAATGGAAGTGAGCCCAAAAGGCAAGGACCTCTTCCTGAAGCTCGCTTGGCACAGTTCCCATGTCAGGCCTCTCTGCCCAGCATGTAGTTGCAGTCTCTCTGGGATAAGCAAGGACACATTCTTTTACAGGTACTAGGGAAAGGTCTAGCTGTCTTCTGACCTAGAGCAGCCCAGGGCTGAGAACTGGACAAATGTGTTTCTTCCTTCCCCAGCCCTGAGCAAGGTAGATTGTTCGATTTTCCCCCTTATTTTTTAAATCTGGAAAATGAATATATAAAACAGATCTTTTCATTAAGTTGTAGTCTATCTTTTTAAGTTTCTTGTCTTGAGCAACATCTCTGTAAACTTTAGATCAAACTGAAGATCCTCCTGGAATTTCTCCCCACTGAAGAGACCAATGATAGCACACTCATGATTGACAGAGAATAGAATTCAACAGAGTAGATGAGATGCTTTGTGTCTAAATACAACCGTACCTAAGCAAGTAAATAGAAGATGTATACAGTCATGTATAAAAGCTGTGCTATGTGTTCCTGGGCTTCTCACTAAAAGTAGAGTGCTCTCAGGGCATGCATACAGCACAACATCCACTCTCGTAATTTGCCTGATTCTGCATAAAGGAGAGATTAATGAATGACCTCTACATTTTGATGTCTAACTACCCTTCAAAGTCTCCACCCATCCTTTACATCATTTTCATTGTTGCTTTCCAATAGAAGAGACAACAGGATGCATAGTCCTGTAGAACAATAGATTACTATCCTAATTATAGTTGCCTGTGTTTTCTACACTTTTACCATTTTATTAAAAACAATTATCTGAGAAGAACCAATCTTTTGTAATACCTACACTATTGTTCTCATTTCTCTCAGACTCTGATGAGTTCTTTTCAAAGGGTATTTTATTCATAATTATAGACTATAGGGCAATTGCTTAGAAATTGAGTCTAGGACATATTTCGTTAAGATTAATTGTTCTTGTACTTCTTGATCCAATCATATCTTTAGTTTTTTAAAACTATCCACTTAATAAACCTACTTGTTTCTTAGTCAAACATACTATATAGTAGGAACAATCAACATTAAAGCATGTTTTTAAAGAGTGACTATTTTAGAAAAGTATAAAATAGTAAATATATATTTTTTGTTTTATAAAATGAATTATCTTTTGCACATGAGTAGGTGGGAGAAAAAAAGTGCCTTAACTTCAAGTATTCCTTCCTGAGTACAGGAGCATTTGTTAGGAATTTTATGTGGGCTTTTGATCATCTCCATAAAAAAGAACAATGGCATTGAGAGTGTATGTTTTAAAAGTTAGGCTCAGTCAGAAGATAGTCAGGTGAAGAGGATGATTATTCCAAAGCAAAAGGCAGGCAGCAAATGCAGGTTATGAGATTCAAGTGACAATGTCCTAGAGCATAGTGGGCAGTGGCATCCACACACAAAACTGCAAGTTCTTCAACTTGCAAGCTTTTGGTCATGCTCCAGAGTAATTAATACATAATAGCATCACCACCCCTGACTGATATGGCTCAGTTGGTTTAGAATTATCCTGAAAAGTGAAAGGTTGCTACTTTGATTCCTAGCCAGGGCACATTCCTAGGTTATGGATTCGGTCCCTGATCGGGGCATACATGAAAGGCAACCCATCGATGTTTCTCTCTTACATAGATGTTTCTCTCTCTCTCTTTCTCTCTCACTAAAAATAAATAAATTTATTTAAAAGTTTTTTAAAGATTTTATTTATTTATTTTTAGAGAGGGGAAAGGAAGGAGAAAGAGAGGGAGAGAAACAACAGTGTGTGGTTGACTCTTATGCACTGGGGACTTGACCCACAACCCAGGCATGTGCCCTGACTGGGAATCAAATCAGTGACCCTTTGGTTCACAGCCTAAGCTCAATACACTAAGCTACACCAGCCAGGGCAAAATAAATTAATTTAAAAAATTTAAAAAACATTAAAAAAAAGTATGACCAGTACACACTCACACTCACAAGCAAACACTCATACTACATACTTGTTTTCTTACTGCCAAGGAGTCATTCTCACATTTTCTATCATATATTACCTTACCCTTATCTTAATCCATACTATTTCTTTTTATTGTATTTTTAAATATACTGGTTTTGATTTCATGACCTGTGAGTGGATCATGACCAGCAGTTTGAAAAGTACAGTTTTGGGGAATATTTGGTGTAAGAGATGAGTCATTCTGTGGATGGCTGGTGAAAAAACTGCTTTGGGCCACCCCAGTACTCTGTTCTAGCTGCATTGGACTGGATGCTTGATGGCATATAAGAAGAAAATAGATCTTTCCACTCTTGGATTGTTTCTTTTCATGTAGGCTTCAGATACTCAACTTCATAAAGTCCCCTCAGCAGCTCTGTCCATATTTTCTTCTGTCCTGCCCTACAAATTCTGGAGCTGCCCAGCAAATAGGCTACCTGATGGTGGCATGAGTCAGTCAGAGGAATATGTCATCTAAGAACAAATTAGATCTAAATATGAGTGTCCAGATAAAGTAATGGTACTTTGTTTTTAGTTTCCTGTGGATAAGCTAGAACAATTGCCAATGTAGTATTTTTAGGGAAAACACAAGGGGTTCAGTTTCTACTTTAAAAAAATCAATGACATATCATATCTGTTCCTTAGCCATTTAAGATAAGTCCCATTTCAAAATCAAATTTTATTGGTTTGTATTTCACTTTAGAGGTTTGCTATGCTTTGAAAATGGGAATGTTAGACAAATAACAGAGAAGCTTCTCCTTTAGCTCTTTATCCTGGCTGATCTTTCTTTAGTTTTTGTAAGAAATACTATTTAAAAAATTTAGTGAAAATTCATATTCATTATCAAAAAATATGAAAATGTAAAAAAGCAAAAGAAATTTTTAAAAGCCTTCTTAATCCTAATTTACAAGGACCAGACACTATTTGCACCAGACTTTTTCCTATGCTAACAAATCCATGCAAACATTTTGAAATGTTTTGAAAACCAGAATCATACTATATACACTGATTTTTCATTTAATAATATATTGTGAACAGTTTTGTATATCCATCAAAATAGACAGAAATAACATTTCCCATAGCTACATGGGATACCACTATAGAGATGCTTCATAATTTCTTCAAGTAGTATTTTTTTGCTGCTTAGGTAAGTTGTTTCCATTTTTCACTATTGCAAGAAAATTGTGAAAATCATCTTTGTGTGGACATCTGTTTACATATTTAAAAGTATTTCCTTCAAATACATACTTAGAACATGTAGACAAAAAAAGGGTAAGTTCTATAAAGACTAATCTCACAGGATTATCTGATCATAAATTTCTAACTGGGCAAGTGATGGTGTGTTGTCACACCCCAAATATATAACTTTTTAGTAAAAGGTTTATATCTGTCTTGAGTAAGCCCTGTCCATTGTTTATGTGCATCTAGGTTAATACACCTTTTAAGTAAGCTATTACCACTCTCAAGAGAGAAAATAATCCTGCTAACTCTCTTATCATCGAATCTCTGCCTTGCTTCTCTCAGCTCCACAAAGTCATCCTTACTTCCCACCTTACTTTCCAATGCATAAAAGAAGCTACAAAACTGTTACTGTCTAGAGCACAGGTGGCAAACACAAGGCCTGCAGGCCAAATCTAGCCCTCCACCTTGTTTTATCTGGCCCGGTACCTTGTTTCTACGTGGTGACAGCACTGAGCTCTTTGCCCCTAGTTAAGGAGTAGCTATATTTATACAGTCCTAAAATTACATTTGGCCACTTGAAGGCAACTGAAAGGCTGATGTGGCCCCTGGTGAAAGTGAATTTGACACCCCTGCTCTAGAGCATTTGAGATCTTGCCCCCTCACATATGTCATTGCCAGTTTGCCTGAAACAAACCCTTAAAAAAATTCTCTACAAGTTTGGACATGTCAACAAAAGAAATTGCTAGATCAGCAAGCATACACATGTTTAAGGCTCTTGATAATTATTTCCAGAATGCCCTCCAGAAGGGATATAACAAACTTCAACCTTATCATCAATAAATAAAAGTACTCATTTCCTCATACTCGTACAAGCAATGAGTGTTCTCATTCTTTACAACTTAGGTCAATATGCTAGCAAAAAAGGTAAGAGATTGTGTTTATAACCAGAGTTTAGGTCATTTCAGGTGAATTTTCACATCTTCCTTTCATGATAAGTGTTGCCAAAATGACTTCCAAAGAGCTTGTCTTGATTTATTCTCTCCCCAGTTGTATGTGAGTTGTACCCTTTTCTACTCTTCACCACTCTGGGTATTAGTATTAATTTTCCTTTTTTGTCAATCAGATAATTGGCCACTTAAGTTGAATCCTTAGTGAAAAATCCTTTACTTCAGCAAAAGATGGGACATCTTAATGTTGCCACTTTCAACTCTGTAAGTTCTTCCTAAGATTGTGACTAGAATTTCCTGTTGATCATTTTCCTTGCTTTCTGACTCCAGGGTTCCAGGCTTGGCAGAGGCCTTCGGTATCTGTGGCTACAGTTGTCTAGGGATGTTTGGCACACAGTGGCAGGTGACAGGGTCCTTTGACTCCTGGCTCTGGTTTTCTTGCAAGGGGTACTTGGTATTCAGCCCAGATCAGAATAGTCTTTTCTGAGAACAGCAAGATCTGGGGTGAGATAGGTTTTCTCCTATTAAAGACAGATGCAAAATGCCAAAAGAGAGTGTAATGAGTATTTGGTATGGGAATCTCTGCGGGCACCAAGCTATAAGCAAAGGGAAGCTTGACTCTTGATAGGGTAGGCCTAAGACTTTTATTTTCCATCAGCCTCTCTTTCGATAACTATGTATCAAATTGAGATTGATACCCATTCAGTAGGCTTCTGGGAAATGGGGAGGAACCCAGTTACCCTCTATAATGTTGTGTTTGCTAGCAGGTGCTCTCCAAGTTTGAGCCAACTTTTCTTGAAATGTTCAAACCCAGTCATGTTACAGTCCAGCCAGCCTTTGAACTTCTGAATAAGAATCTCTGGGGTAGGACCCATGGACTTGCAATTTTAAAGATTGCCTCAAGTATTTGGAAGCACTTTAAAATTTGAGTAAGCATTATCTTCTTAATCTTTACTATGCATGAGTTACCTTGGAATCAATTTAAAATGCAGATTATGATTCTGTAAGTCTGGTGTGGGGCCAGTGATTCTCCGTTTCTAACAATCTCCCAGGTAATACCTATGCTGCTTTTCTGTGGACCATGCTTTGAGTAGTAATGCTCTAATGGACACTCTGCTACTAATTAGCTGGAATTGCTCCTGTGTTGGAATCTATTTCAACTGGGTTTGAAGATGTGTAGGAGTGGAGGAGAGATGGGAAATAGTGTTTCTGAGAGGCCACTTGCTTTTATCAAATTTAAATTGATAACATATTTCCTCTCAGATCCTCTGTGGCACTCAGTATTTCCTATAGTCCTAAATTCCTGGATAAGAATCTTGAAATCATCTCAGCTGAACATTTTCTAAACTGTGTTTAAATCCTAAAGTAAACTATCATTTTTATCTTTGGGGGGTTTGTTGTTGTTGTTGTTGTTGTTGTTGTTGTTGTTTGGTTTAGAGATACAGGCTGCACTCAAAAGACACAGGGAAAAACTATTTAAAATATTTTGAGAGTTTGGCTTGTGGAAAATTGGAGACCTGGTTGCTTTTTATTTTTTTTAATTGGGATATAATACACAGTGTAGTGCACGAACTTTAAGTGTACAGCTCAATAAACTCTCATACATATACACATCCATGTAACCATTATCCAAATCAAAATAAATAACATTTTCAGCACCCTAGAAAATTCCTTCTGTGCTTCCACTTGGTTAACATCCCCCTCAGGTAACTACTATTCTGACATCTAAAATCATAGGTTAGTTTTGCCTGTTCTTGAATCTCATGGAACAAAATGATAGAAGATGCATTCTTCCATGTGTGACTTCTTTTGATTAACATTAAATGTTTGAAGTACATCTGGATTTCTCCATGCAGCCTTCACTCACAGAAATGCTGTTAATGCTGTTAAAATATTTTCAAAGTTTGGTTTTGGCAAGATTGTGAGAAAGCTGAGGTTTTTGAACAGAACAACCACAAAGGAAGCAAAATACCTGATGGAGACACTTAGAAATTAATGAAGCAAGATTGTCAGTGTTCTTGCAGTTTCTTTTGGTCCCCTCTCCCTCTCCATCCTGGATTGCATTTACCGATATGGCTTAGACCTGAAGAGATCACCCCTAACAGGCTAAGTTTTGGGCTGAGAAATCCCTAAACCTACAACTCCCTTCATTCAGCCACAAAGCTAAATAGAAGGTATGGTTTCTTTGTGCTCTTGGAATTTTTCCTTTGACTGGGAGAGGGACTCTTGTGGGAATAACTGTAATATACAAGAGTGGGAAAACTTTAGAAGGCAATTGATCACAAAGGGATATAGAAGATGGGAAGTGGAAGGGATAATTCCAACTGGGAGGATTGAGGAGGAATTCAGAAAGGAGTTGATATGTCAACTGGGCTATGAAGAATAAGTAGGCTGGGTAAAGAAAAGAGTGTGAGTGTAAGAAAAGGATTTCCAAGCAGAGGAAACCACACAAGCAAAGATAAGGTTAGGTGTGGCACTTTCAGAGAATGGTTACCCAGCATGGTTGAAGCATAAGGGACAAGGAGGTGGTGTGTGCATGGATAGGTGAAGCTAGTAATACAAAAATAGATCTGAAAAGTAACTTGAGGCCTAATTGAAGAGGCCTTAAATACTTTTGTAACAGGGTGCAGCCAAGGTGGGGGGCACGAATGGGGATTTGTAATTGGGTCCAGAACTCAGGATGCCCAGGAAATATTAGGAATATATATATATGATGTCCTCACTTCCACAAGTCTGAGCTGGGGGTGGGATGCATGGAGCAGGGCCATTTAGAGTTGTTTTTAATAGCAACAGTTTTGCAGATAACCTCTAGAACAGTCATTTAACATATCTATAACCTTTAACTAGTTTCATAGACATGTGAAATAGCTGGGGCCATGCTTTGAGCCAGGGGGATGGGAGTGACTTCAATCCAGGATGCCACTGGGAGGCAACTCTCCCTGGTTACAGCACCTGTGTGAGAGCTTGGAGATGATCGGCTTCACGCCACGGGGCCATGCCTGCCCAGACTTACTATGGCAGCCAATAAAGCTGGAAGAATACTGGAATGCTGGCAGGTGTACTGATTGTGGGAGAAGTCAGAAATGGGGCTGCAGAGGAAGATTGGTGCTGGGATTTAAAAACCCAGGTGCAGCAGCCATGTGAGGCTTTTGGGGATCACGCAGCTTTGGTGAAAGTTGAGATCGTGAAACTTTAGGGTGCGCCCTTTTTGCCATGTGGCTTAGGAAGCAGGAGAAACTTTGTCTGGAAGAAAAAGGATAAAAGGATTCTTGATGGTGGGCCAAATGGTTTTGGATTAACTAGAGATCATGGCAGTGACACAGCTGATGGTGCCGGGACCAAGAGGCTGCCTGAACAATGGATTTCTACTTCTTTTCCTGAGACATGGTACCCCAGACTGGGCAAAGAGGAGAAGGGAGGACTGTGCATTTGTGGGTATTCTAAATGACTTTAGTATTTTTAATGAAGTCATTAAGTCATTACTCTAAGCCTGTATAAATTTTTAAATAAATAATCCCTTTCCTTTTTGCCAATCTCTGGCTTTGAGAGATGTCTTTCCCTGGTGGCACAAAAGGTGAACCTAGTACGGGGGGAGGGGATCCCTGTAGGACAAGGGCGGGTCCATTTGGTAATAGTAAATCATTTGCCACCCCCACCCCAGATTTGTTCTGTAACACTGTCCTTAATATATTGAATTTTGGGTAAGAAGCAAAAACAGAGCCACTGAAGGTTTTGAGTAGAGCTAGAAATTTTAGCAAGATAGAAACTCTGGGGACAATGTGAAAATTTAATTACATGTGGCTATAGAAGCAGAGAGAAGCCAAGGCAGAGACAAAGGTAGCTATGCTTTGCTTTCTTGCACAACTGAAAGAAGGATAACAACAATTAAAAGACAACAAACAAGAAAAACTGCCAGAAGATCAAACTGCATAAAGTCTGACAACCAAGGAGTTAAAGAAGAAACATTCTTTCAGGCTGGTGGAAGGCACTGAGATAGAACGCCAGGGCAGAAAGGACATGTGGTAAGATGGCAGCTGACTGATGGGGGCAGGTGTGGTGGCAGCTGAAGGACTAGGATATCCTACATTTGTGTGCAGATAAGCCAGGAGGAACAACTGGGGAGTGAGACAAACTGCAACCTAGGGTTCCAGTGCAGGCAAATAAAGCCTCAAAAACTATGGCCATACAAACTTGAGGGATTGTGGTAGTGGGAAAAACTCCCAGTCTCACAGGAGAATCTGTTGGAGAGGCCCATGAGATTCTAGAGTGTACACAAACCCACCCACCCAGGAATCAGCACCTGAAAGGGGACAATCCATTTGTGGGAAGTGAGGGAAGTGATGGAAAGTGGGGTGAGAGCCAAGCAAGATAGAAAGAGGCATTGTTCCCTCTCTGACCCCTCTCTGACAAATAGCACCACAACACAGTGAAGTAGGTTGCCTTGCCCTGACGAATACCTAAGATTGCACCCCCTACAATGTAACAGGTGCACTAAGACAAAGAAATATCGTCCAAATGAAAGAACAAATCAAAACTCCAGAAAAAGAACTAAGCGATGAGGAGATAGCCTATCAGATGCAGAGTTCAAATCACTGGTGATCAGGATGCTCACAGAAATGATTGAGTATGCTCACAAAATAAAGAAAGAGATGAAGGCTATACAAAGTGAAATAAAACAAAATATACAGGGAACCAACAGTGAAGAGAAGGAGATTGGGACCCAAATCAATGATTTGAAAGAGGAAGAAGAAATAAACATTCAACTGGAACAGAATAAATTCTTGTGTCTACAAGAATTCAGAAAAAAAAAACAAAACGAGGAAAGTCTTAGGAACCTCTGGGACAACTTTAATGCTCCAACATCCAAATCATAGGGATGCAAGAAGGAGAAGTGGAAGAGCAAGAAATTCAAAACTTATTTGAACAAATAATGAAGGAAAACTTCCGCAATCTGGCAAAGGAACTAGACATGCAAGCCCAGGGTGCTCAGAGAGTCCCAAAGAAGTTGGATCAAAGAAGAAACATGCCCAGACACATCATAATTATGTTACCCAAGATTAAAGATACAGAGAGAATCTTAAAAGCAGCAAGAGAAAAGGAGAGAGTTACCTACAAAGGAGTTCCCATAAGACTATCACCTGATTTCTCAAAAGAAAACTTGCAGGCAAGAAGGGACTGGAAAGAAGTATTCAAAGTAATGAAAATGAAAAACCAGGACCTATATCCAAGATTACTCTATCCAGAAAAGCTATAATTTAGAATGGTAAAGCTTCCCAAATAAGGTAAAGCTAAAGGAATTCATCACCACCAAGCCCTTATTATATGAAACATTGAAGGGACTTACCTAAGAAAAAGAAGATCAAAATTATGAACATTAAACTGACAACAAACTCACAACTATCAACAACTGAACATAAAAAACAAAACCAAAACTAAGCAAACAACTAGAACAGGAAAAGAATCACAGAAATAGAAATCACATGGAGGGTTATCAGCAGGGGAGAGGGTTGGGGGAGAATGTGGGAAAAGGTACAGGGAATAAGAGGTATAAATGGTAGGTACAAAATAGAAAGGGGAGGTCAAGAATAGTAGAGGAAATGGAGAAGTCAAAGAACTTATATATATGACCCATGGACATAAACTAAGGGTGGGGAATGCTGGTGGGAGGGAGGGTATAGGTGGAATGGGATAAAGGGGAGAAAAAAAAGGGGGCAACTGTAATAGCTAATCAATAAAATATACTTAAACAAAGAAAAAAAAGAAGAAGCAGAGAGTTTTTCCTACCTCATTGGGATAGTTAGCATGAGAAAGTGGTCAGCACATGGATTCTAGAGTCAGAGAAGTCTGAGTTCCACTGCTGGTGAGAATTCTAGCTCTGTCATTTACGAACTGTTTGGCTTTGGGCATACTACCTAACCTCTCTGAGCCTAAAAAATGAGGAAAACACTAACATCTACCCCTTGGTGATATTGTAGGAATTAAAGGAGATCATACATATAAAGTATTGCGTACTAGTCTTGTCCCAGAGTAAGTGCCAAATAACTGGTGTCTACTATTATTATTAAAAGTATTACTCAGCATTACCTTTAGCATGCCGAGGCCTCTGAGAAGAATGACTTTCTCCTAAGAAGGCTGGTATGCCTAAGTCCTTTCTGTCCTGGATTTATAACATTTTTTTTCTGCTTTGTACCCTGTTTTCTTTGCAGCTATGGTCTATGTTTGCTGGTGCACAGAGAATCCCTTTCTACCTGCTGCACTGATGGCCCACCTAGCTCATGATTTCCAGCTATTTTCCAGAGAGTCCTATGACTCAGAGTCAGGCTTCAAGAATATCTTTCTTGACTTCTAGTCAAGATAACCATCATTCAGAACCATCAAAAACTGAGCTGAATGGAATTTTTATAACTACGGAGTAGAGTAGCCAAAGAACATATATGCAGGACCCACAGACATGCACAAAGGTGTGGGGATTGCCTGAGGGAGTGTGGGTGGAGGGCAAGGGGGACAGCTTGGAAGAACTATAATATGAATAACATAAACAATAAAAAAAGAATATCGTCCTGTGCTCTCCTTTGTCAAGTTCCCTGTAGGAGTCTCATCCCTGAGGAGCCAGGAGCCTAGACAAATGGCAGTGGATGTCCCAAAAAGTCAGCCCAAAAGCTTCCTGCAGGTGCTCAACCAGGAAACTCCCAGGACTTCCTGTGAATTTTCTGTTATCTAAAACAGATTTTCATTATTGCTTCCTAAGAAAAACTTTTAGTCCTCTTTACTCCTGAATACTAGTGACCTCTCAAGAACAGAGGCCTTATTAGAGGTACTGAGAATTCTCTTTCCCAGCCACTTCAGTGATGAGCTTCTGACAGGTACAAAATCCATTCTTATTTACCAGGACTGAATGGCACTCTACTACTCTTAACAAATGGAAAAGGCAGTTCTGTAAGGTAGTGAGTTCCCTATTCTTTGAGGTATTTAAGTTACACTACTACTGGTGGTAGTGGTGTGTGTATGCAGGAGGGGGGCAATTTAAAAGCAATTGTTTTAGGGGTTGCTAGACCAGGTGGATCTCTAAAGTTCCACCTACTTCTGAGATTCTGTGATGTAATATTTAAGGTCACCTGTGGGATTATTTAATCTTTGTTGTCATTCAACTGACAACAAACACTATTTTATTACATCAGGTTTCCTGAAGAGCCTGAATACCTCTGATTTATGAAGCTATACTACATTAATCAAAAGCAACGATTCTTACAGAAAAAAAATTAATGAGGCAAGTCCAAATATGCCATCCACTCATTAACTTTGTCAGGTGCCCATCATAGGACCCCTGGTGGGGACAATGGCCCTCTCTATATGAAATTGGCCTGTAGGGCCTGCCACAGAGCTACTGCAGAGGGCTCTCATATTGATGTCCACTCACTGTTTGAGCTCTATTCACTTGCACTCATTTAAAATACAAATCAAAAGTTGCTGGCTTCTTTAGGTTTCTTGACCTCCTCTTCTTTCCCTCCCCTTCCACAGTCATTGTCAGAGAAACACTAGAAGAACACTGCATTGACTTGCTCAAAAGCCTATGGCTTACCTTTTCTTGAAGAAACTGAAGTTTAACAGGGAGTAATGTTAAGTCAGAGAAGAATTGGTTATGATATAATTCTTGGCATTAATTAGAAGATAGTGGAGAAGTTTGGTGGTGCAAAAGGGCCTGTTAATCAGAAGAAAAGAAGTTGCCAGGTGAGGTTGGTTATATGACAGCTCCAAGTCCCCTTAATGTGTTTCCTGGACTCTTGAGTTCCTAAGGCGTTGATAATTCTGCCAAAATCAAGGTCTTGGAAAGCAAGGCTGCATTTCCATACGAAGAGGCTGGGCCAGGTGGATATTGGCAATGGTTGGGGGACACTAGGAGGGGTTGGATCAGGCATCAAACTCTGCCAGATATCTATCAAGCTTCATTAGGGCCAGTTGCAGAAATTTCCTCAGAAGAAGCCAAAGAGTCCTCCTAAGGGGGCATGACAAAGTCTGGAGGCAGTTGCCAAATATCAAACAAAAGAGCTCAGGCAATTAGCCTGTTGGTGAGGTTCATTCAGTAGCATGTTTGTTGCCTTATTGACACTAAGAGGTGTGTGTGATACCTGAAATTAAGTAGCCACAGAGAAAGAGAGGAGAGAACTCTCAAGTTAGACTTATGCTCTCTGATGGTATAAATATAAAGGAACTTAGCTATTTCTCTGAAACAGGAGGTGAATAACTAACAAGATCTCTGCTCTTTAGTTACTATTCTTGAGCCAGAAATGTTCACTCTTATTATCACCAAGTTGCATGAGGATTTATATATATATATATATATATATATATATATATATATATATATATATATATATATATATATATATATATATATATATATATTTAGAGAGAGGGGAGGGGAATGAGAAAGAGAGAGAGAGAAATACTGATGTGTGTTTGTATTTCACACGCCCCCCACTGAGGACCTGGCACACAACCCAGGCATGTGCCCTGACTGGGAATCGAACCACCAACCCTTTGATTCACAGCCCATGCTCAATCCACTGAGTCACACTAGCAAGGACTATATGAGGATTTTTTAAAAATTATATTTTATTATTTATACTATTAAAGCTGATCCAATTTTCCTTCTGTGCCCCCTCCACTCACCCTCCCCACTCTCTCAGACACCCCCCACACTGTTGTCCCTGTCCATGGGTCATACAAATATATTCTTTTGCTAAGACTTGAAGAGACACTTCTCCAGGGAGGACATACAGAGGGCCCACAGACACATGAAAAGATGCTTAGCATCACTAGCCATCAGAGAGATGCAAATTAAAACCACAGTGAGATACCACCTTACACTAGTCAGAATGACCAACATAAACAAATCAACAAAGAAGTGTTGGAGATGATGCAAGAAAAGGGAACCCTAGTGCACTGTTGGTGAGAATGCGGACTGGTGCAGTCACTGTGGAAAACAGTATGGAATATCCTCAGAAAACTAAAAATGGAACTGCCTTTTGACCCAGCAATTCCACTGCTGGGATTACACCCTAAGAGCCCTGAAACACCAATCCAAAAGAACCTATGCACCCCAATGTTCATAGCAGCACAGTTTGCAATAGTCAAATGCTGGAAACAACCTAAGTACCAATCAGCAAATGAGTGGGTCAAAAGACTATGGTATATTTATACAATGGAACTCTATGCAGCAGAGAGAAAGAAGGAGCTCCTACCCTTTGCAACAACATGGATGGAACTGGAGAGCATCACACTAAGTGAAATAAGCCAGGTGGTGAGGGACAAATACCATATGATCTCACCTTTAACTGGAAAATAATCAACAAGAGAAAAAAATAAACAAAATATAACCAGAATCATTGAAATTAAGAATAATCTAATAATAGCTGGAGGGGAGGGAGGAGGGGAAGGTGGAATGAAGGGTTTTCAGGAACCCTTCATTCCTGAAATAAAGGACACATGGACAAAACCAAGGGGGAGGGTGGAAGCAAGAGAGGGAGGTGGGTTTGGAGGGGGTGGAGGGAGGGATGGGGAGAATATACAGACAACTGTAATTGAACAACAGTAAAATAACTTAAATTGAAAAAATAAAATATTTTAACACACACACACACACACACACACACACACACACACACACACACACCACATACTCTTTTGCCACCATATTCCCTATGCTGGCTTTTATGTCCCCATGACTATTCTGTAACAACCAATCTATACTTCTTAATTCCTTTACCTTTTTCATCCGTCCCTCCACCCAACTCCCATCTGGCAAACATCAATGCATTCTCTGAATCTATGATTCTGTTTCTGTTCAGCTTGTTTGTTTATTTTGGTTTTTTAAGATTCAATTATTGATAAATATGTATCTATTGTCATTTTGTTGTTCATATTTGTTATCTTCTTCTTAAAGAAGACCCTTAAACATTTCATATAATAATGGCTTGGTGATGATGAACTCCTTTAACTTGACCTTATCTGTGAAGCACTTTATCTGACATTCCATTCTAAATGATAGCTTTGCTGGATAGAGTAATGTAGGTTGTAGGTCCTTGCTTTTCATGACTTTGAATACTTCTTGCCAGTCCCTTCTAGCTTACAAAGTTTCTTTTGAGAAATCAGCTGATAGTTGTATGGGAACTTCTTTGTAAATAACTCTCCCTTCCAATTCTCCCACTTCTTCCTCCCAATGGATAACCCTCAAAATGATGTCCATATCTATGATTCTGTTTATGTTCTGCTTGTTTGCTTAGTTTGTTTTTTAGATTCAATTATTAAGAGTTGTGAACTTATTGGCATATAAATGTTCATAGTTTCCATCTTCTTTTTCTTTTTAATGAACACATTTTATCAGAAAATTTAGGTAAGCCATTAAGATCATAAATTTTTAAGTATATTTTATTGATTATGCTATTACAGATGTCCTATTTTTTTCTCCCCTTTATCCCCCTCTGCCCTGTACTTCCACTCCCTCCAGCATTCCACCCCCTTAGTTCATGACCATGGGTCATACATATAAGTTCTTTGGTTTTTTCTATTTCCTATGTTATTCTCAACCTCTCCTTGTCTATTTTGTACCTATCAATTATGCTTCTTATCCCCTGTACCTTTTCCCACATTCTCCCCCAACCCCCTCCCCTTTTGATAACCCTCGATGTGATATCCATATCTGTGATTCTGTTCATGTTCTAGTTGTTTGCTTAATTTGTTTTTGTATTTTAGGTTCAGTTGTTGATAGTTGTGAGTTTGTTCTCATTTTACTGTTTGTATTTTTGATCTTCTTCTTTTTCTTAGATATGTCCCTTCAATGTTTCATATAATAAGGGCTTGGTGATGATGAACTCCTTTAGCTTTACCTTATCTGGGAAGCACTCCACCTGCTCTTCCATTCTAAATTATAGCTTTTTGGGATACAGTAATCTTGGATGTAGGTCCTTGTTTTTCATCACTTTGAATACTTCTTTCCAACCCCTCTTGCCTGTAAGTTTTCTTTTGAGAAATCAGCTGATAGCCTTATGGGAACTCCTTTGTAGGTAACTCTCTCATTTTCACTTGTTACTTTTAAGATTTTCTCCTTATCTGTAATATTGGGTAATTTAATTTATTATGTGTCTTGGTGTGTTCTTCTTTGGGTCCAGCTTCTTTGGGCCTCTCTGAGCTTCATGGACTTTTGTGTGTATTTCCTTCAATGGTTTGGGGAAGTTTTCCTTCATTATTTGTTCAAATAATTTTTGAATTTCTTGCTCTTCCTCTTCTTCTTACACCCCTATGATTTAGGTGTTGAAACATTTAAACTTGTCCCAGAGGTTCCTAAGCCTCTCCTCATTTTTTTTTCCTGAAGTCTTGTGTCTTTATTCTGTACTGATTGAATGTTTATTTCTTTCTCCTTTTTTCAAATTGTTGAGTTGAATCCCAATTTCCTTCCCTTCACTGTTGGCTCCTTGTATATTTTCTTTTATTTCACTTTTTATAGCCTTCATTTCTTCCTTTAATTTGTGAGCATACTCAATCATTTCTGTGAGCATCCTGATTACCAGCATTTTGAACTCTGCATCTGAGAGGTTGGTTATCTCCCTGTCACTTAGTTCTTCTTATGGAGTTGTGATCTGTTCTTTCATTTGAGCCATGTTTCTCTGTCTACTCACACCTGTTACATTGTAAGGGGTGGAGCCTTAGGTATTCACCAGTGTGAGGCAACCCATGTAGCTGCATTGTGGTGCTGCATTTGGGGGAGGAGTCAGAGTGGAAATAATGCCGTTTGCTCAGGTCTTACCCAACTTTCAGTCTCATCCCCCACTACCTACAAGTGAACTGGGGCCCTTCTGGTGCTAATTTTCAGTTGGGTGTGTTTGTGTATATTCTAGCACCTTGTGGGTCCCTCCAAAGAACTCTCCTATGAGAGGTTCTCCTGTCACCATAGGGTGTTTCTCCTGTCACCACAACTCCCACAGCTTTTTACGGTTGGAGATTTTGAGGCTTTACCTGCCCACACTGGATCTGTAGGTTGTGAGGTCTATCTCACTGCCCAGCTGTTCCTCCCAGTTCATCTGGATTCAAATACGGGACTTCCTGGTCCACCAGTCAGCACCTCACCTGCCCAGTCTACCAGCTGCCACCTTGCCATGTGTCTTCTCCTCCCCAGCTGCCTGTTGCTGCCCCTCCTACCAGTGTGGATGAATGGTTCCTTTTTAACTCCTTGGTTGCTGGACTTCCATTCACTTTGATTTTCTGGAAGTTCTGGTTGTTTTTTTGTTTTCAAATTGGTTGTTGTCCTTCTTTTTATTGTCTGAGGATGCAAAGCATGTCTACCTATACCTCCATCTTGGCCAGAGGTCTGATCTTCTTTTTCTTAAATAAGATCCTTTAACATTTCATGTAATAATGGCTTGGTGACAATGAACTCCTTTAGCTTTACTTTATTAGGAAAGCACTTTCTCTGCTCTTACATTCTAAATAACAGCTTTATGGGATACAGCAATTTAGGTTGTATGTCCTTGCTTTTCATCACTTTGAATACTTCTTTCCAGTCCCTTCTAGCCTGCAGTTTCTTTTGAGAAATCAGCTGATAGTCTTATGGAACTCCTTTGTCAATAACTCTGCTTTTCTCTTGCTGCTTGTAAGATTCTCTCATCTTTAACCTTTGTCATTTTATTATGATGTGTCTTGGTGTGGTCCTCTTTGTCTCCATCTTCATTGGGACTCTCTGTGCTGCCTCAGCTTGCATGTCTATTTCCTATAGTAAATTAGAGACATTTCTTTCATTATTTTTTCAAATAAGTGTTCAATTTTTTGTTTTTTGTCTTCCTTCCAGCACCCTTATGATTTGAATGTTGGTACGTTTGAATTCTCAAAGGCTCCTTAGCCTATCTTCATTTTTTAAAAATTTGAAAAGATTTTATTTATTTATCTTTAGAGGGGAAGGGAAAGAGAGAGGGAGAGAAGGAGAGAAATATAAATGTATGGATGACTCTCATGTGTCTCCTGCTGGGAACTGGCCTGCAACCTAGGCATATGCCCTGACTGGGAATCGAACTGGGATCCTTTGGTTCCCAGGCCCACACTCAATCCACTGAGCTACACCAGCCAGGGCCTATCTTCATTTTTTAAAAATCTTTTTTCTTGTTGCTCTTCTGATTGAATTTTTTCCTTATGTGTTAAACCATTGATTTGATTCTTAGCTTCATCCACTCCACTGTTGGTTCCCTATACATTTTTCTTTATTTCACTTACTGTACCCTTCATTTCTGCCTGGGTCTTTTTTACGCTGTTGAAGTACCCACTGAGTTCCTTGAATATCCTAATAACCAGTGTTTTGAACTCTGCCTCTGATAGATTGCTTATCTACCTTTTGTTTAGATTTTATATTGAGTTTTGCTCCATTTTTTCATTTGGGCCACATTTCTCTATCTCCTCATTTTAGCAGTCTTCCTGTGTTTGCTTTTATGTATTAGGAAGAGTTGATTTCACTCCCTATCTTAGTAGTATGGCCTAATATAGAAAGCCACTATTAACCACTTGGGTGGGCCCATAAGTTGGATGAGACAGAATCTTGAGTAGTTGTCATGGCAGGGTGAGGCATGTGAACCAGGTTGATGGATTCTCAGATATAGTGTTACTGCTCTATAGCTCTGTGTGGGGGAAGGCTCAGAAAAGCAACAATGGCCACTGCCTGGTCTCTGGAGTTTTGTTCTGGAGGAAGCTGTTCCCTGGGAGTAGCCCTGATGATAGACACTTCAGTTCCTCCCCATATGCCATGGTGCCCTTCAAGCTGCTGTCCTGGTGCTGGAGCCCAGAGGGAGTGAGTCTATGCAAAGCTGAAGTCTATTGCAGGCCCTATAAGTGAAGATGCCTGATAACCCTACAGTTTCTTCTGCCAACTTAACCCCCAGTGGTTTTGGCAGCCAGAAGTTATGGGAACTTATCTTTCTGGAACTGAAACCCTGGAATGTGGGGCCTGGTGTTGGGCTGGGACTCCTTGCTCTCAAGGTAACTCTCCTGATTTTTATCTACCAGCCAGTTTCATGTCTCTACTTCTCTGCATCTCTGCCCCTCCTACTCATCTGAATGAATGTTACTTCTTTAATTCATTTGTTGTTGGACTTCCATAAAGCTAATTTTTGATAGTTCTGAGTGATAGTTGTTTTGTAGTTTAGGTGTAATTTTTGCTGTGGGTGTGTGAGTAGGCCAGCCATGTCTACCTAAGCCTCTTTCTTAACTAGATGTCCTCCATCTCAATTTTTTTTATCTGCCACACATGGGTGTGGAATTAATCTATTTCTCTTTTCTGCCCCCTACTACCAGTCTCAATATGATTTCTTCTTGAATTCCATAGTTGTCGGGCTTTCATTATCCTTGATTTCTGGTAGTTGTGAATAATGGTTTTTCTGTAGTTTAGTTGTAATTTTGATGTGGTTGTGTGAGGAGGTGAGCCTTTTTTGTTTAGCCCGGCATCTTAGCTTTCTCTCTGTATGAGGATTTTGATGGCGCTATTATCTGACTGGTAATGACACAAAGGTGGAGGAGTGTCTACATTCTAGATGATAGAATCAAGATTTCCAGAGGCTTTTTCAAATATTACCTTAAATAAATGTAAAGTGAGGGTTTCTGTCCCAAAAAGAAACTACACAATTTCAAGACTAGGAAAATGTAGATTAATTGACAGGCAACATAGTCCATAGAAAGAATTGCTAGTTTTAATTCAATAAGCTCCATATTTGTCAACAATATGATGTTGCTGCCAAAAGAAATAATTTGATCTTAGGTTGTATTAGTAGAAATATGGTAGATTAACCAGTTGACATCTCTGATATCTGACCACTTTTTTACCTAAATATGGCAATTGTATATGGTTCAGTCTAACATCAGGCAGAAAATGAGTGATCCTGAACTAGAAGGTCATTATGCTCAGTGAAATGAGCCAGCCATAGAAAGACTGTGTTATCTTACTTTCATGTAGAATTTGAAAAATGTTGAATTCATAGAACCAGAAGGTAAAATGGTGTTTGTCAAGAGGTAGGGAATTGGAGATATTGGAAGATATTAGTGAAAGTGTATAAACTTTCAGTTACTAAGTTATTAAGTAGTAGAGATCTAATGTACAGCATGATGATTATAATAAATATTGTGTACTCAAAATGTTCTAAGAGGGTAAATCCTAAATGTCTTCACCACACATACACACACAAATATACACAAATGGTAACTATGTGAGATTATGGAGCTGTCAATTAGCTTGACTGTGTTAGCCATTTCACAAAGTATACCTGTATGAAATAGTCACATTGTCCACATTAAATATACACAATTTTTATTTGTCACTTATATCTCAATAAAGCTGAGGGGAAAGAAGGTGAGGGTCCTATATGCTAGACACTGACTGAACCATATTTAAATGCCTGTGTTTGGTTGTAGTTGACACATCATAAGATAAATTTTGATATATATTCACAATAGATTCCTATTATACTCTAGGGATACCAAAGCTTGCTGTTGAGAGAAAGGTGAAAAAACAGCTTATTTAGGCTAGGGATTTATGAACTAACTGTCGTTAAATATCAAAGGAGCTAAGAAGTAGGAAAGGAGTCTATTGTTTCCTTTGGGTAGTTAATAAAGGGCAAATTGGTGGAAGTTACAGAGCAGTTTGTATTCTACCTGAGGAGGGGTTTCTCATGATTGAGGCTTCTCTTGGGCTGTGAAGATAGCTAGTGAGATAGATCTCCATCATTTGTTCAAGCAGAAGCTGCATGTTGCTCAGGGCATTTTTGTGTCAGAAAATGTTTGAACAACATTACCACTTAGGCCTCTTGCTACTCAGAGGAGACTCTGTGATCCAGCTCAAAACTGAACTAAAACTGGCTCAGTTATACTGTGGGAAGTAGCTTTTTCAAATCTTAGCATTTTTTATTGTATTTTTTCCATTACTGTTTGGCCTTTCTATACCCCTCCCTAATCACCACACTATTGTCCTTGAGTCCTTTTTTCTTTTTTCTCAATTTCTGCACCCCTACCTTCCCCTGCTTAGGTGTCAGCCTGCTCTCCATCTATGAGTCTGTCCCCATTCTCCTTATAATGCAGTTTGTTCATTGAATTCCACATATGAGTGAAATCTTATGGTATTTGTCTTCCTCTGACTGGGCTATTTCACTTAGCATAATGTTCTCCAGTTCTATTTATGCTGTCACAAAGGGTAAAATTATCTTCTTTTTTATAGCTGAGTAATATTCCATTGTGTAAATGTCCCATAGTTGTTTTATCCACTCATCTGCTGATGGACACTTTGGCTGCTTCCATATCTTGGCGACTATAAATAACACTGCAATGAACATAGGGGTGCTTATGTATTGTCAAGCAGACAATAATAGTGTATCATAATGGCAATTACACTGGATTCTTTCAAGTCTTTAGTAGATTGCTTTCACTAAATTTAACAGTGATCTCAAGATGCATTTCTTTATCTATACTGGAGAATCAGGTTTAGAAATTTGTTGAAGATTCAATCTCATTCCGTGTTAGAATTTTGAATACACTTGAGAATTAGTGGCTAGTAGTGTGAACAGAAACCAAATTTGTTGGTGTCACATACTATTTACATTTCACTAATTACAATGACTTCTTCTAGGAAAAGTAAATTATAGGGAAGAACCAGAGGATTCTTTTTTTTTTTTTTTGTGACAGTACATTTATTAAAGCTGGGGACAGTGAAACAAAGAAGGGCTTAGGATGGAAGAAGCAATAAAAAAAACCTAGCTGCGGCTGCTGTCAGCTCACTGAAAATCAGACAAAAAGGAGCTTTGGAGACAAGTTCAGGGCTTTAGCTTGGGATGAGCTACTACTTCCCTTTGCTCCCCTGGTTGAAAATCTCTGGATTCCTCTTAGAGTTTAGGAGATGCACATCTGTGGGGGGAAAAGAGGGGGAAGGGAAATGTGCAGGCATGATCTTGGAAAAGAGAGTGTGCCCAGAGGAATCTTAATTACAAAACAGCTTTTCTGAGATAATGTTTTGATGAACTAAGTATAAGTGAAAAATAATATTCCATTCATCTTAAAATGCAGAAGAGTTTAAAAGCAAAGGCAATGTACACTTAAAATGGGTGCATTTTACAGCATATAAACTATACCTTAATAAATTAGTTTTTTAAAAAACAGGCAAAGGTATTTGGAAAAATGTATTTTAGGTTTTCAAGGTTAAATAGCACTTGAAAGCATGCTCAATGAGCACAGTATTTTCACCAGTATAAGAATATCTGCCTTAAAGTCAGACTGCCTGCTTTTTTAACCTGGCTTCTCTACTTACTAGCTATGTAAAGTTGGTCAAGTCACTTAACCTATCCAAGCCTCAGTTTCCTCACATGCAAAAATGGGGGTAATAATAGTACTTCTTTCACAGTGTTGTGAAAATTAAATAGGTTAACCCATGCAGAATACTTAGAATCAACAGTGCCTGGCACATAGTAAATGCTCCATACATCTTAGCTTTTATGTGTGATGAGCCCCAGATGTGCAGATTTACCAATCTTTGATAATCTAACTTCACTTTAGTTAATACTGTGATTTATGCTCATGATACTTTGCAATTTTATACCTTGGTTATATGGGGGAGGGTGAAAGTAGATTTACAGTTATTGATATGGAAAAGACATGCAGGTTATGATCATTACAATAACTTTATTAACCCTGTGTTTTGCATACTCGTAACTGTAAACCTACTTTTGCCAACCTTGGTAATGTCACATTTTTAAAGCTTTCCTCTTGCTTGTTATTCTCTCTCTTCTCCAGAAATAACCTAAAATACTCAAAGAATACCTATACATGCCTGTATTCTTTTGCTAGAGCTGCCATAGTATAATACAATACACTGGACAAATTAAACAACAGAAAATTTCTTTTCATAGTTCTGAGGCTGAAAGTCCAAGAGCAAGGTACTGGCAGTATTAATTTCCTCTGAGGCCTCTCTTCTTGCCTTGCAGATGGCTGCCCTTTTGCTGACTCTTTAAATTATTCTTCCTTTGTGCACAAGACCATGATACACCTTCCTCTTCTTATAAAGACATCAGTCATACTGAATTAGCGCTCCACCTTACCAGATTCATTTTGACTTAACTCTTTAAAAGACCTTCCCTCCACATATGGGTATATCCTGGTTACTGGGAGTTGGGACTTCAACATATGGATTTTGGGGAACACAATTCAGACTATAACAATGCCAAAATTCAGTCTGTACTGTAATGGGTACAGAAGAAGTTTTATCAACCAAGCCTAATATTTCATTTTAGTGGTGAATGAATTCACATAGCTTTTGATAGCTGATATTTTAAGCAATTCAGTAGCAAATATTTAAGGTCAGGTTTTTAGTTATAAACCGTCTCAGTTTGAGGGGCACCATGACACTTTCAAAAGAATATTTTAAACTAGCTTTTGGAATAGATATTTATACTGATTGAATTACCATTCACCAAAGAAAATGGAATCTAATAAGCCTCTTTTTTCTCCCCTAGTCACATTTTCCCAGAAGTAACTGGCCCATTTTCTTTCTTTTTTTTTTCGCATTTTTTTTATTTAATTGTTTTTCAGTACAGTTTTCTGTCTTTTCCTCCCATCCCAGACCATCCCCCAGTGCTCCCCACCTCCCTCCCCTTTCCACCCCCCTTAGTTTTTGTCCATGTGTCCTTTATACTTGTTCCTATAATCCCCTCCCTTTTCCCCTGAAATTCCCTCCCCTCTCCCCTCTGGATACTGTCATCCCATTTTCTATTTCAATGTCTTTGGTTATATTTTGCTTGCTTGTTTGTTTAGTTGCTTAAGTTCCTGGTAAAGGTGAGATCATATGGTATTGGTCTTTTACTGCCTGGTTTATTTCACTTAGCATAATGCTTTCCAGTTCCATCCATGCTGTTGCATAGGGTAGGAGCTCCTTCTTTCTTTCTGCCACATAGAATTCCATTGTGTATATGTACCATTGTTTTTTGATCCATTCATTTACTGATGGGCACCTAGGTTGCTTCCAGCACTTGGCTATTGTAAATTGTGCTGCTATGAACATTGGGGTGCATAGGTTCTTTTGGAATGGTGTTTCAGGATTCTTGGGAAATAATCCCAGCAGTGCAATTGCTGGGTCAAAAGGCAGTTCCATTTTTAGTTTTCTGAGAAAATTCCATATTGTTTTCCATAGTGGTTGTACCAGTCTGTAATCCCACCAGCAGTGAGCTAGGGTCCCCTTTTCTCCACAGCCTCTCCAACCCTTGTTGTTTGTTGCTTTGTTTATGATGGCCATTCTCACCGGTGTCAAGTGGTATCTCATTGTGGTTTTAATTTGCATTTCTCTGATGGCTAGCGATATTGAGCATCTTTTCATGTGTCTCTGAATCCTCTGTATGTCCTCCTTGGAGAAATGCCTGTCCAAGTCCTTTGCCCATTTTTTAATTGGGTTGCTTGTCTTCTTGGAGTGGAGTCGTGTAAGTTCTTTGTATATTTTGG
>PVKM010005074.1:0-49342 GCA_004027735.1 Carollia perspicillata
AAAAAATATATATACTATGACTTCTCTGACCATTCCAATATTCCTGGGGGGCAAAAGTTGAAGATTATCATATACAAATACAGAGAATTTCCGGAGAACTCAGGTGGTCAGTAAGATGAATTTTAATTGTCATAGCCACCTTTGTTCCAACTCTGTTTCTGTTCATTCATTTACCCTCCACTCTTTCATTCAAATACTTTGAGCCTTTTCTACATTACCAAGTGTTGGAAACAATCCCATATTGGGTGCTGAGATATGGTCTGTGTCCTTGAAGAGTTCTTGTATTCTCTTGGGGCTGGTGCACACAAAAGTAAAGCATTACAGAACAGGAAGAAGAGTGACATAGCACAGAGATGATCAAATGGTCGTAGGAACATGGTAAGAAAGATCCGCTAACTTTTCCAGGGAGGAGGAGAGGGTTTGGAAGAAAAGAGTAGTATTTCATTGTGTGACATTTTTGAGGAAGATGTTGAAGCACTCAGGGAGTGGGAAGAACTACTGCAAATGGGCTGCCCCTGCGGACTGCTCAGTGCAACTCACTCACAGGTCTACCTAATACCAACACTGATGATGTAGCAGTATCTATATATTTCTCAGATTTATTTTATCCTGCTGTTTTGCCAGATTCACTTATTAGGTTGAGTAGTTTTTTTGGTGGAGCCTATAGGATTTTCTATGTACAGTATCATGTCATCTGTAAACAATGACAGTTTTGCTTCCTCCTTTCCAATTTGGATGTCTTTTATTTCTTTTTCTTGTCTGATTGCTGTGGCTAGGACCTCCAATACTATATTGAATAGGAGTGGTGAAAGCAGGCATCCTTGTTTTGTTCCTAATCTTAGTGGGAAAGCTCTAAGTTTTTGCCCATTCAGATTTATTTTAAACCTCATGAGAGTATTCACACCTCCTTGATTTCAGTCTCCCCAACCTACATTTTTAACATACAATGAATGGAGGCTAGCTCCCTTTTTTCCTCTCTTCCCATCCACCTTACTTTGTTTTATTTTTTTCTGCAGCACTTTTCACCTTCTAAATATTATGTAATTTACTTATTTATTGTGTTTACTATCTGTTTCCTCTTCTGAGAAGGAAGCTCAAGAAGGATGGGATTGGTCTATTTTGTTCCCTCTGATGTGCCCCCTAGCTCTTGGAAAAGTGCCTAGTATATACACAATAGGTTCCTGGTAAATAATTGGAGTGACCTGAATAAGTTAGCAAATTTCTGTATTCAGGACATAATTAGTGTCTGCTCGTATTTGAAGGAAAATAAAGGCCTACAAAGGACCATTTATAGTAGTATCCCTTTTCTCCCTCCCTTCAACAGTATTTATTGATCACCTGCTCTGGGTCAGCCCTTCTCTGAGCACTGGGATTTCAGAGAAGGGTAGACAGATCCTATTTCTATCTTCATGGAGCTCACCTGCCAGAGTGGATGCAGATGTTAATGAACTATGTAATTGTAAATTTGGGATAAGTGCTAAGAAAAAGAAAGCATAAAACAGTAGCACATTTCTTAACCTGGGAGGCTAGGGAAGTTATTTTTAAGCCAAGTAGAAGTTAATTCAGAGAAAGAAAGGAGTGGGATAGAAAGCATTCAAGCAGAAGAAAAAGAATTACACAAGTACTATCTTGGAAATTTTTGCATGTAAACTAGAGAAAAATGTGTACCCTGCACTTTTAAATGCAATGCTCTATAAATATCTGTCAAGTAAACCTGGTCCAATATTGCAGTTGAGTCCATTTTTATTTTTTAATTTATTAAAACACAGTGTTTTAAAATTAAAAAAAAATTTACAAAGGCCACAAAGTGGGAGAAGAATGCCTGAGTGTTCCAGGTGTGGCTGGAGCAGGGGAGAGGAAAGAGGTACTCAGCGTGACAGAAGAGGTAGGTGGGGAGCTGGCAGGTGGAGCAGATCAGGTAACTCTGGGTGGGCGCTCAAGTGAAACAGTTGGCTGGCTCTTTAGCCCAAGAGCTGAGGCAGCCCTGAGAGTGTTCTAAGCTGGGAGGTGTTGAAAACACAGTTTAGGCTAAAGTGTGGAGAGTGAATTAGGGATCATGGCAGCGAGGTACGGGAGGTAAGTTAGGAGAGTGCTGCAGTGGTCAAATCAAGATGTGATGGATGGAGTAGAGACGGAGAGACATGGGTAAGTTAGAGAAATATTTAGAAGATGAAATTGAAGTTAATGGGCTTTCAAACAAATAGGTTATAGCTGGTTTGTATAACGTTTTTGAATGTTTCTGTGAACCAAAATGTAAATAAAGACGTTGTTTGTCAGCATTAGCTGTGATATGTATACAAATATTAGTAAGAAATGAGCTGAGTCCATAATGACCCAGTAGCTCCAGTGTGGCTGAGGGAGTGCTGCAGGAAAGGCCGAGCGGATAGAGGTCAGATGGGAAAAGGTGTGTGAGTGTGTGTGTGTCAGACAGAACTCCGCCCTCGGTCTCTGCTCTCCTTTCCAGCCCTGCTTCTTTCTTTCCACGTGCTTCTTTCAGCTACAGAGTTTGAGATCAGTGATTCTTCATGTTCCTTGGGTCTTATCCTGAGAATGCACATTTAATACCTACAGAAAATTTCATGTCGTATATCAGAGGCCCTGGACACCAGATTAAGGATCTCTGAACTGCGGAGTTTGCAAAAAGGCAGTTCATAGAAAAAACAAATATATTTAGCCAATAGATATAATATATGCAAGATGGTCAAGCTCACTAACAACCAGTTGAGGAAACTGAGATATAACCTTTCATCTGTCAGATTGGCAAAGATTCAAAAGCTTGATAAAACCCAACTTGGCCATCATGAGGGGAAATGAACACTCTTATAGACTAGATAAGCATAAAACACAAAAACTTTAGAAAGCAACTAAGAAGTAGCTTTCAAAATTTTAAATGCCTAGATCCTTTATCCTAGTGATTCCAATCTGAGAAATTCTCCTTTAGGAAAATAAACAGTCGTGCAAATAGCCAAAGCTGTTCATTGCAGCAATAACTAAGAAAATTGGAAACTGTAAATGACTACCAACAGGGAAATAGTTAAATACATTTGAAACATACACATAACCTGCCCTGACTGGTGTGGCTCAGTGGGTTGGTTGTCCTCCCACCAATGAAAAGGTCGCCAGTCCAATTCCTGGTCAGGGCACGTGCCTGGCTTGTGGGCCAGGTCCCCAGTTGGGGGGATGCGAGAAGCAACTGATTGATGTTTCTCTCGCACATTGATGTTTCTCTCCCTCTCTTCCCTTCTCTCTAAAAATAAATAAATAAAATCTAAAAAAGAAGACACATAACCATACCACACAGAGGAATGCTATGCAGTCCAGAAAAATGAGATTCATCTGTACCGACACTAAATTAAGTGAAAAGGGCAAGTCGCAGGCTGACTTAAATAGCACAATATATTCTCTGTTAGAGATTTCACAAAAATATGTTACATAGAAATAGTTTTGTATAGATTTTTGTATATGTGGATTTACATGAAACTCATAACTGTGATTAACCCTGAGGAGTAGGATTTATTATTTTTTGAAGTTTTTGTTTTATTTTATTTTCCCATAAGGAGTGGAAAGCTCACAAAAAGTCCACTGGCCCCTCCCCCCTGCTCCCCAATGCAAACTCCTGAACATGCACGGACACTTTTGTGTCACTGGCATCCCCCTGCAAGGCTTCAAAGGACCCCTTGTTCTCAGCAGCAGGACTGTCAGTGCTGGGGGCTTGTGCAATTGGTGTTTGCAAGCAGGACTGGGATCTTCCTGTTCAAGTAACATCACAAGTTGTTACTGCTCACTGCCAACCCTGTGGACAGCTACAGAAACACTAAGGGAAGTGGGCCATGGAGATGGCCCTGGTGGCACCCCTCGCAGGCTCTGAACTGGACTGGCAGACAGCTCCTGACCCCAGGACGGGCTAGAACTACTGCAGATTTAGTGGTCTGGGGACTCCTTGGGCTGGTGCAGCGTGATCACCAGGCTCAGCTGTGGCGTGGCCAGCTCTAGCCCAGGTAATCTGAGGGACATGGGGTGGCGCCCCATGAAGGCAGTGGATGGGTATATGCCACATTAAGAACAGAGAAGCCCACCAACCAGCAATCATAAGCAGCCTCGGGCTAAAGAGAGGCTGCCACCTACGTATGCAACACGACCCACACAGCTGCTCTATTACAGCTGGCCCAGACTGCTAACCCCCGACGTCGTCTGCACATTTCTTTTGATCTGATTTTCAATTTGTATTTCAAGCTTGTGGAGATCAGACCTGCCTCCCACCCTCTCCCACTCCTTTGGGTTGAATGCTACTTTCTTCTCCAAGCCCTGGCCACAAAGCCCTCTTGGAAGGTGATGAGATCTTTCTCCTGAGTTGAGCTCTGGCCACCCAGACCTGGGGCTTCAGATACCTCTCTACTCTCAGGACAGGTGCGGGCAATGCGGAGGGGGAGGGAAACAAGCTCAGTTCTCTCTCTAGCACTTTCTCCTGCAACTGCCAACAATGGCCTCCCTTCTGGTCTTTCTCCCAGGAAATCCTGGCAGTGAGAAAGCACAGACCACTGCCTGGGTGACAGTGCAGAGGAGGTGGCCCCCCCCCCCCCCGAGACACCAACCCTCAAGTCCTGAGATATATTCCAGATGTGAGCCCCATAGCGACTGTGGTCAAAATCCCGGCTTCCAGGGGCAAAGCTGAGGAACGGGCTTTAACTGAGGGGGTGGGGATGGGGGAAGCTCAAAACGTTCCTCTTTTATTTAATGCATTTCTATGCTGTTTGCATTTGTTTTTAACAAGTCTGAATTGCATTATTTTTATTCTTAAAAAAAGGTAATATAGGAATTTCTCACCTTGAGGTACTTTTCAATGATACAACTCTACTTTAAATTTGAGATGGGGGAAGAGGCAAACAGTAAGGTATGCCTCAGTCTCCGCCCCCTTCCCCGATTAAAACATTTCAGTTACATTTCAATGTTCTGGGGATCAAGTTCAAAGTCATTAACAGGTTCTCTTTGATTTGGCCACTTGCCCGTCTGTACAGTGTCGTCAACAACCCTCCAACTCATAGACCCTGTCCTCAAGTGTAACTCACTGGGATGTGGCGTTCCTGGGATTCACCCTGCTTTCCGATTCACCTTAGCTTTATGCAGGCTGCTCGTGGCCTGTTAAGATATCCTTAGCTGCTGAACACCGGTTCAGTCCATCAAGACTCATTTAAGCACCACCCTCTCAGGAAGGCCTGGCCCCCAGCTCTCTCCACCGCAGACAGGGCACTCACTGGTCCTAAGCGTTCCGTGTCCTCAGGCATACTTCCTGTACTACATAACTCCTTGTACCCTGCTGCCACTTTGTGTTTGTGTCCAGGCGAGAACCTCCTGAAGGCAGAAGCTGTGCTTTGTGTCTCGGTGTGCCCACTGCGTACGCCCCAGTGCTGGCCCTAGGAGGCCCTCGCCAGTGGCTGTGGGAGGGTGAAATGCTCACACCCTCTTTCTGGGGTCTACTCGTTAGCAGGCTCCAAGAAATACCAGAGACTGAATTTTTAAATTCCTCGCAGATCACTTAAAAAAAAAACAAAACAACGTAGAACATAAAATTTAGAATGACAAAATCATAGCACTTCAGAACTGGAAAGGATTGGGAGTTATCAAGAAGAGTTGTTTTCAATCAAGAGTGTGAGCATTAGTGTGAATTTTCACAGCCTAATACAACTTAAGACAAATATGAGCAATGGAGCAGGTTTAAAGAGAATCAGGTTAAATGCATTTGGTTTATTGAGGCTTTCTCAGTCAGAGATTATGTCTCCCTCCCATTTTAAGGTTATTTATGAATAATGTGCCAGTAGGCTTTGTTTAATAGTTGGTCTATTAAAAAAAATCTGGAACCCCCAACTCCTGTGACTGTCGCCTCAGAACTAAGAGCTTTGCACGTGGCCAAAGAAAACATTTTTCAGTCCAGTGTCCTTCTTCCGTTGTGTGTAATGCAACTGTGGACAGACGAAAATATTCCATACATTTGGTGTGACTGGTTTTCTCTTCAGCACTTTAAATTCAGCAATGAAACAGTCAGCTGCCATGTTTGTCGTGTTATTGCCAGAAGCAGGCCTGCTCTCTGAGAGGCGCCTGTCACCCCGCGGTGTTGCTGTCGGTACTGGGTGCAGGTTTTAAGGCACGTTACAGTCCAGAAATGATATATATGCAGTATTATTATTGACTTTGACATGGAAATAAAGACTAGTTTCTTTCACTCTTGGTTTGCTTCCTGAGTTCACAGGTGTTGTAAGCGCTTTTTAAAAAGAATGTAAAGTGGCTTTGAATTTGGTATTTGCTTTAATTCTAATTTTAAGCATCTGGGTACCATCCAACTGAGAAATTCCGTTTCTGAGGATTGTTCCTAAGAAAACGATGAGAGATGCATGCAGAGATGTGTGTGTAAAGGTGTTTATAAAAATGTTTGTGATAATAAAGATTAGAGAAAAACATAAATGTCCCAAAATAGAAATTTGGCTAAATACATTTTGAAATAGTCATTCCACTGAAGGTACTTTGCTTATTTTAAATGGCTATGTTTTTATTTTTTATATACTTGTCTGTAATTTTTCGTTTTTATCTACCACAAACATGTGCTTAGGTAATTAAGCCTACCTCACTGCTTCATCCAAGATAATGTTCTTTGTTTTCTTAATGCTTTTTCCCAGTTTTACATCATGAATACAATTCGATTGCCAAAGTCCAGCATAGGCAGGAGCTGTGTTTTGATTTTTCAGTTTTAGCTTTTCCATTTTCTGTTATTAGGTAGTTAAGCCTAACTTTGGCCCCTGCCCCTGAACTGCTATGGATAAGCACACAGCCCAACGGAGAGCTGCCATCTTCACTCTGGACACTGTGTTCTCTGCCAGTTCACATACGAGGTCTGTATGTTCCCATTCGGCATGTGTAGGGACAAGCACAACCGTACACTGGAAGATCTAGAAGACATTTGAAGCTGTAACCAATCTAAGTATTCATTTTTCCTCCAGACACGACTGCATCTTGGCTGGCAGTAGGGATGTTGGCCATGAGACTTGCCAGGGCTGCAGCATTTGGGCCTAAAAACCAGAAGGAAGAGCCTCCTTAGCTTTTCCAGCCCCAGAGCAGTCTCTCGGCAGAGAGAGGGAGACAAGAGGCACCTGATCACATCACAGCCATGTGAGCCTGTGTGTGTGCATGCATGTGTCTGGGAGAGGAGAGATTGACAGAGAGGTGAGAGGGAGTGTGTCGAATGGGTTTCTGGTATCTTTGGCATTAGGTAAATGTGCCCTTTTACAGTTCTTATAGCCTCCAATAATTCTTCCCAGTAGTTGTTCTAATTTTAATTAGTTCATTAATTACTTGTTTAATGTCTGACTCTTTCTAGAGTGTGAAAGACAGGAGACAGGACTCCCTCCTCCCAGTCCTCACTCCCCACGCCCTGTTTCTCCAGTACCTTGCACAACGCTTTTGCATAGGTAGTGAGGATTTACTAAATATTGGTTGAATAAATGCCTGTACGGGTCTTAAAAACCCTTCTTCTTTTTTCACTTTTGTCGAACAGCTTTTTCTCTGGCTGCTCTAACTTTCTTTCTCCCTCCAGCTGCTCCTTAAAGCCATTTCCAGCACAGAAGAGGACCATTTCATCAAACTGAAGACGGCACTTGCTGGCCCCTCCTGCAGCGGACGGTAGGTCTGCTCTCCATTTGCCGTGAGGTTGGAAGGGTGAGACCCGGGCCTCAGCCTCGCTGTGGTTGTTAGGGTTGGTGTTTGCTCCTGCCTTTTCTAGCTGCTCCTGTGCTCTGGAGAGATGTGTGACAAAAGCCAAGCATTTGTTTCAAAGTCTATAGTAACACAGGGCTGTAGACTTTTTAGGAGGACTGATTTAGAATGCAGGATGGCAGTCTAAACTCTCCCATGAACCCCAGCTCTCCCATGAACGAGATCTCCATCCATCTTCAATTTGTGTAGCACTCTGCGCTTGGCCTCAGGAGAGCTCAGCGAAGGCAGAGACGTTTGCCTGTCTTGTTCACTGCTCTGTCTCCATCCCTAAGGACAGTGCGTGAATGCCCGCCCTGTGGACACTCAGCAACAACTTGTTGAACTGTGTGAATGAAGGATGAGATGTCCTCATAGCTGTCGAGTACCATCTCGTGTTCGATGTGCCATTTCGGCTGTGGTTCACCCAGGTAAGAACTTAAAATGTGTACCGTTTATGGAGAGAGCAACTCTCTGCTCACCCTCTTCTCAAAATTACAGTCCCAGTACCTGGCTACACAACCCTTTAAAACTGGACGCTAGCTCTCCCACTTCCCCTTATAGAACAGGCCAAACTATTAATCTTTTCACATGTGCTAGACAGTATGGTTGACACCTGACAAATAGCCAGGTATTTCTCCAGCAAAATTATTTTTTTTGGAAGCAAAAAAGAATTACAGTTCGGGCCATGTGATCTAATGGTGGTGAAAGTTCAGTTATGGACTTGGGAGGGGCTGCTGTAAACTGGAGAAAACTGAAAGCTCATTAGTTGTATAGTGACTTTTCACTGGCTGAGCTGTCACTGGTCAGGGGGAATCCTTTCTTCCTCCCTCTGAGGGAGTGAAGTGGCGTCACTTCCTGTGGGGGTGCCAGCTAGGTCTCTTCCCACTGGGGTCAGTCGTGGCGTTGAGTGACGTGTGTGTGTGTGTGTGTGTGTGTGTGTGTGTGTGTGTCTCCTGACAACATTTTAAATGAGGTTTTTGTTTATTAATTTTCACAGTGTGTTGTTATAAATTTCCAAATCTTCTGATCCATCACAGACTTTACAAATATAACAAATCAGCTTTTCTTTTTATAAAATTCTGTACTTTCAAATGAATGTTTTCCATAAGAATACTGATTTTTTCTATGTGATTCAGAAATCAGAGGACAAATGGTGATCATGTATGCTAAACTCAAAATTAGTATGCGTCCTTTGATAGACAAGGACTCGGCCCCTTCGCAGTTTGCCTCGTCTCTCAGGAAGCTCCGAGACGAGGTTTGTGACCCTCTGTGCTTCCTATTCTTACCCTCAATTTTCTGAAATAGGCTTTTCGTCTCTGTTTCCCTTCTTTACCTGTTCTTTTAACTTTTAAAAATTTATGGCATTATGTGTTGTTGAAAGTGGTATCAAATTCTCCTTGGTAGATGGAGAATTATAATTAATGGGAAGAAAAATAGTCCCCTAACCATGCACAGGTGCTTTTCATGATGCCACCAATGCCCCCGTCTAACTCACTTAATATGGCCCTTTAATTTAATGCGTGTGATTTCTCCAGTGTCATGGGCCTGGGAGACAGGCGTGTTATGCTAGAACATCGCATGCAGCAGCACGGGCCTGGGGTTTGAGCTCAGTGAACTGGGTCCTTGTTACAAATCTACCCGCTTGTGGAGTGATCTTGGAGAAGACACCTAACCTCTTGGTTTCTCTTCTATACATTGGGTATAAAAATCCTGAGAAAATACATGTCCATGAGTTTTGTAGACATTATAGCTGTCCGCATTTCTGTGCCTCTTACAAGTCTGCTCTGTATATTTCTCAAGATCAGGGATCACATCCTATTCATATTAGTGTCCCCAGGGCCTGGTTTGTTGGCGTGAACTGAAGACAGATGCAGGGGCCATTCAATGTGGTGACGCTAAGTTACTCGTTGCTTTCTTTCTGCATTGACAAACCTTCATTTGTGAGCTGGTCTTCACCGAGTGCCTCTTTCATGCTTTTTACTGCCCCCAGGATACTCGACTGAGGGAGAAGTGGAGATGAACACAGAAAAATGGAAGCACACACACCATTGCAGAGTTATGATATCAGAGGTCACAAAACAGTGACTTGAGGCTGTGGTCCCAAACTTTTTTGGCACCAAGGACTGGTTTTGTGCAACACAATTTTTCCATAGACCAGGGTGGGGGTGATGGTTTCAGGATGATTCAAGTGCATCACATCCAAGATCACCTCCTGCTGTGTGGCCTGGTTCCCAACAGGCCTGGACCGGTACTGGTCCACTGCCTAGAGGTTGGGGACCCTGGACTTAAGAGATATATATACCTCAAGGCATGCTCTCTTTGGTTCAAATTTTAATTTTTAAGTGTAAGCCAATCATTTAAAATCCAGAGGTGTGGATTTGCCTTCTCGTCAAATTATGCAGAGCTGGTTGGTCCAGGCCAGGTCCCTCCACTGGGAGAGCTGACCAATGCAGCCTCCACAGTTTCAGGCGTGCTCCCAACAGTTCACCATGGAGACAGCACCCACCACCGCTGGTGTAGCCTGAGCACCAATCAGATAGGAGCTGCCACTTATTACATGTTTATTATGCATGCACTTATTATCTAGCATTTGCCAGACACCAGGCACTATCTAAGCTCTTTGGGTATTCTGTCTGTCTGTCTATCTGTCTGTCTATCTTATAGGTAAGGAAACCGAAGCATAGTTGGTTTGTGGTGGATCAGAGATGCAAATCCTGACCATCTGGCTTCCAAATTCTTGCTCTTAATCACTCACTGTATCACATCTCAGTGGGGAGGGGAGGATATCAAAAATCGTACTTAACCACAATGCAAAGTTGTGCCACAGCCTCTTGTCCAGGAAACTGTGTTCTGCCTAATTAGAGAAGACTTCACAAAAGGGGTGACTTTGTAGAGTTTTCAACATAAAAAGAGGTATGAGTCCAGACATGTCAAATGCCCTGTGCGAAGGCCTTGTTGGAGATCTGAGAGCTGGGCAAATGGACAATGGGCGAGGCTGACTGAGCCAAATGAGGACGCAGACAGAAGACAAGCAGGAGGTGAGGTGTGGCAGCTGGGGCCTATGACTTGGAGCTTAGATCTGATACCCGAGGAAAGCAGAGTGTCCTGGGTGGTTGGGTAGGCAGGAGATAAGGTCGGAGTCCTGTTTGACCAACCGTGATGTGGGACGAACTGGCATTCTTACAGGAGTCCTGCTGAACTTCATTCATTGCTTTCACAATGTAAGAAAGTCGGTTTTGTAACACAGGTGTCCCTACAATACTGGCCTGACTGTTTACTTCTGCTTCAGTCCCTGAGCATATGAGCAAATACTTCAGGCACTTATAACGAGCAGAAACTTGAGACAGAGCTTATCTTGTAATGCTGGGCTTTGCATCATACCCAGGGTGTGGTGTTACTTTAGGAGGCAAGTTAAATAATTACGTGTTTACAGATTGAGCAAACAGTGCATATGCCCTGAAAGGGCTCAGGATTTATACTTTGAGAGCTCAGTGAACTAACTTCTTCAGCTGGACAGCAGACTCGTTGCTCGGATGTCTCAAGTGATCACAACACATCCAAATAAACATGTGCATACATATATGTACTATACATGTAGGTGTGTTAAAATATGTGTGTACACATGTATATACACACATACACACATGCTTGCATTGAACATTTATGTAGCACCTTGTATTTAATCATACTTGTTCACAAAACAGCCCAGGTAGGCTTAGGCATGGTAAATGAATCAACTGAAACTAATTCAGGCGAGCCTAGGTCATTGATACAACCAGCATATTTCCTCTTTTTCACATGTGATCTGGTCAACATAGTACTCCGTGTTTTTGATGTTCCCTAGCAGCATCATGAAGTGACAAAAATTAATGTTAAAAGCATTAGGGTCACCTAAACTGCCTTCTTTAGAAAATAAAATGTCAGTTAGACAGCTACATGTTTTATTCTTTTGCTTTATTATTCTCTCTCTCTCCTGGGGAGAGACTGGAACCGTGTTCACTTCTCTGTTCTTAACAGGGCCGGTCAACTGTTGTCAACAGTAAGTGTTTATAAGCATTAGTAATTATCATCCACAGCCCACACCTCTGCCTCGTCTCTGTTCCCCTGGTTTATTGCCCTCAGATAATTTCTTCCTTTTCCATTCTTGCATTTTCAAGGACAATGCAAGGCACAGTCGTTATCTGATGTAGGGCTTTTTAAACACATTTGTTATTCTAGCTTGATAACAAACCTACAGGCAAGCTCTCAAGCACTGACTTGCCCTTTCACTTCTCATTGCTCCGTGCACTGTCTTAAAGTGAAGGGCTTTGAAACTATCTGCCTGATGGAGCTGCATGTCACTGCTCTCTGTAGAAGTGGCTTTGGGATGCAGGTGCTGGCTTCTCGGGCCTCCCCTGCTGTGACTTCACATGACTGTTTGCATTGCTACACTAGCTTTGTAGACCAGGCCACATCCTTGGCTTCCTGTGAGGGGAGTGGGAAGGGTACACCTTGGATTGTTCTGTTCCCTTTGAAGTATCAATAGATGCCATCTGAGTTTGGCCCTGCTTTGCTCTGGTCATTCGGGTGTTCTGGACTTCAGTTCCTGCTAAGACTTTTGGTGCACTTGGAGCTGTGCCAGGAGAGGCAGGAAATGACTTCCCGAAGAACATGGTTCCTGCCCTCTCAGAACCGGAAAAGGGGAGGCCATGGTTGGACCAGTGACCCATGGCAGTTGAATGTCTGTGTCCTTGTTTGTCAGGTGGGAGGGTCAGACCTGTCTGTCTTTGCCATCGTTTTCTGCTTTAAATACTCTGTGAGCCAAAGAAGACTAAGAACACATATAAACTGCAAAGTCTGTAATTTTAGGAATCATCTGGAAAAATGGAATTCAGGCGCCAGCCAACGGGACTGAGATAGAGTTTGCAGTCAATGGAAGGAAGGTTGAACCCAGTTCTGCCAATTCCTTGCTCTGTTACCTTTAGTAAATTAGTTCTCCCTGAGTCTTAGTTTTCTTATCTTTAACATGAAAATGCTACTATGCGGCAGGGTTGTTGTAAGGATTTAATACATGTACATAGTACATTTTAAGGGCTACATGCAAAGCTGATGCATCTGTTGCCCTGTGAATAGCGAAAGTTGGTATGATGACCTTGAGGACAGTAATATTATACAGTAAGTCCTCCCTTAAAATCGTTGTTGGTAGGTTCTGCAACTTTAAGTGAAATGATGTATGACAAAACCGATTTTATCATTGGCTAATTGATATAAATAAGAACTAAGTTCCATGGCATCTCATAGACATTATAAAAAAGTGATTTCAGTGAAATGGTGTTATTGGAGAACCCGCTGCCTGTGGTTTTTGGAACAGCTACGGGTTTGCAATAGATTACATCTAAGGAAGATAACATGGGAAGAAGCCTTTGACGCAGAAGGACGAAGAATAACTTTGAGAATATAGTACTTTCTGAAAGAAAGGAAAGAGCGAATGTTGTAAGAAACTGAGGGGAAAGGCTCAGGTGGACAAGCTCATTTATTCACTTATTGTTGAATAAGTGTTGAATTAGTGAGATATTGTTGATGAGAAAAGTTCCTCCTCCTCAGTTTAGTTTTGTGCCTCATCCAGCATTTTGTCTTCCAGACACAGAGTCATTCTTAATATTCAAACATGGTAGTATATTGATGGCATATGGTTCCTCTTGTTATCCATAAAAGATGTGGGTGTGTCTGAAAAGACCAGTTCAGCACCAGCAGCTTTTTGCTCCAGTGCCCAAATGTGGAGATTGGCTTTAGTTTGTAGCTACTGTCAAAGTTTGTCACACCTGCCACTTTTACTGTTTCTGCAAAGATCTGGTTTCTTGACAATTCCACCTTAGTTTAGACCTTCTTAATCTTGGGCTCTGTTAGGTCTTACGGGATTTTAACGTCCTTGGGACTCTTGGCAGAATTGCATGTATATGAGCGTGTGTATGTTTTGAGGGGGCGAAGAGCAAAGTGATCAGAGTCAGAAAAGCCAAAACCTGCTCCTACAGGTGTCTCGGACTAGGAAAGAACTGGAATGACTTCAGAGATGAAAGAATGGCACAGCACAAACACGGAGTGGTCCCCAATACCTACGTGCTTCTGCAGGTTTAATAGCCCCACATCTTCCCCTCACTCTGACAATGTAATGGCTGACCCTCCTAGTTTCAGAGTAGCTCTCTATGACACATGTCGGGGTCTGATTGAATGGCCTGGAGATTCTCTGGTTAGTTAGAGACTTTGCATGTTTTTCGTTATCCCTAGAAAGGGCATTACTTTTTTTTTTTAAAGGAAGGCCAAAGGGTCAAGAATAAGGTTTCCATGGAAAGAAACAAAAACCAATTTCAATATCAACAACCTCAAAGTGTAAAGTAAATGTGGCAGGATGAGATTTTTAAAAGAAAAGAAGGAACAGTGCTTGTCTTCCAGATTTTGTTTGCAAATAGAATCAGTCCTTTGTATTTGGCTTTGCCTCCAGGCCAGAAGGGGCCACAGGGCCACATCTCAAGGCAGGTTTTGGCTTCCTTCACTCTCTTCCTCCTCCTTCCCTTCCTCCTCCTCCTCTTCTTCCACCTCCTCCTCCTTCTTCTCCTTCTCTCTCCTCACTTCTCTCTCTCTTTCTCTCACACACACACATGCACATTCATCTTTAAAAGGTATAACCTTTATAGCATTACCAGTGTTAGGATTTAGAGCTTCTTTAGTATATGTTGGACACCGTAAGACAGGGGTGTCAAACTCATTTTCATGAGGGGCCATATCAGCCTCGCAGTTGCCTTCAAAGGGCTGAAATAATTTTAGGACCGTATAAATGTAACTACTCCTTAACTGTTAAGAAGTTGAAAGTACATTTGGCCCTTTGAAGGCAACCGCAAGGCTGATGTAGCCCCTGGTAGAAATGAGTTTGACATCCCTGCCATAAATCTAGGACAGGAAAGGAAGTGAATTTTAGTTGAACCTGATTTGAAATACAAAACTTCTCCTTTAAGAAAGGGAAGGAAATAAATAAATGGAATTTGTTGAGCCTCTGTGAATTCAAAGCTGCTATTAATCTTTCTACCAAGTTATTATCTAATGCATATTAGATGCTGGACATAGTGGTTGCTCTCTAGTTTACCTCCTCGTTTGGAGACAGACCTCACATACATGACACAGCCAAGGAAAATTACGTGTAGTCAGACTTCTGGGAAAAGAAAGCTCAAGCAGGCTGGGAGAATGCACTGGATTATCAACAGACAAATACCGAATGCCCTTCAACAGGGGAGTGGTTAAGTCACAGTGGTGGTTTCAGATGATGGAGTGCTATTTAACAGCCAAAAGTAATGAAATGAATCTATATGTAGCCACATGGATACATCTCAGATATTGTGAAATGAATAAAGCATTTTTAGGACATGTATAGCCTTATATCAAATATGTAAAAAAAAAAGCCACATAAAATAACTTCACTTATTCTGTTTGTGTTTGAGTGTGTGTGTTTAAAGATCTGGAAGGAAACACATTGAACTCATAATCAGGGCTACGTTTGGGGACGGAAAGGCGATCCGGATAAGGGTGTCAGTCATAGGTATCTTTCGTTTCATCTGTGCTGCGCTGCTTTTGCTTTCGGTGATTTGCTCCGGGAGTCTGGGGGCCCAGCTGCGGCAACCGGCCTTCTCCTGAAGCACCACGCAGCTTCCTGGTTTCCAGGGCCTTGCAGGGGTTCTGAGAGCTGGGTCTCTTCCATTTTTTTTGAGGCTTCCAACACATTATAAATGAAGACATGCCAAAAGAATGTTACCACCAGCCTGGTATATTTTAAATGTATATATTTAGGCATTAAAGTTGTATGACGAGTCCTTTCTCTCTAATCCTGTTGGTGCATCTCTGTGACACCCTCAAACGTCTATATTTTCAGTCTGGAGCCGATGGCCTTTCTGTCCCACTCCTGTAAGAGGCCTAGGGAACCAGAAAAAGCCCTGCACGAAACAGGCTGAGGGACTGGCAACGGAAGGGCCTGTGAAGGCAAGTCCTAGCACCTTTGGTCCTTCCCCAGGGTTTAAGTTCTCTCACAGGCGTGGTGTTCGGATCTACAGTGTCTCTTTTGCAAAAGTGGGTTTGGTTTCAGCACTAAGCAGTTGTCCTACAACATCAAATAGAGAAATTTTTACCTTTCCAACCATCCTCCCCTTCCTCCCTTCAGGGCATTTAAGGTCAAACAGGCTCTCAGTGCACACCCTGTGCCAGCCCAGCCCCGCCCTGCCCAGCCCAGCCCTGCCCTGCCTCCCCCACGCCCAGGGAGAGCCGTGGCCAAACACACCACAGCAGTTTCACAGACCTGTAACGTGTCCAACCGTTTTCTTTCTCAAGTGGGAAATATTCATCCCAGGAAAGAGCTGCACAGAACATTAAAACGTGCGTCTATGTCACTTTATAAACGGGGAATGGATTGCATTTTAAAGTCTTTACTTTTACACTTTGGGAGATTCTTATATAAATATCTGGAGAATGTAGCAGCTTCAGCCAATCACTAACACGCTTTTGAAATGTTTTGAAGAAGTTTGTCCCTGCAGTCTCCCTCTTTTCCATATGATATTAAGAGTGCATGTATTATCTAAAGCATTCCCATTATGACAGCTGCACCAGTCGTTTGAAAGAACACATTCATCCAAACAAACACTCCAAAGTGAATGAAATGCTAATGCACATTTTATTGGATGAAAAGACAAACAGTATAATTATATTTGAATTTCAGGGAATCGAAGGTAGTAAAACAAAGTTTACACCAGAGCCCAGGGCAGGGTTTGCAAGTTAGCCACACACGCGTTCATTTTTCCAAGCTTGGAAAGTTAGCTAAAATGAGCTGAGGGCTACTTTGCCAGACTAACTAAGAGGAAAATGCCTATCAGTTTTTCTTTTGTTCTTTCCAGATCCTGTTCAAGTGCACCGTGAGCCAGCAGGTTCACCAGAAAGCTATTGAACTTTTGCTGGAACACATTATGCAGGGTGAATTTCTTCTGGAATGTTGCCAAGGGTTTCTTTCCGCCTCTGTGATAGGCATTTCTTGAACATTGTCATTTAGCGAAGCAAAGAACATTTGCTTACAGGATAGAAAAAAATGTTTAAAAATTATTGTTTGTTTAAAAGCAGGTTAAATAGCAATATGATCTTAGGGTAGGGCAGAGAAAAGTACTCATTTCTCTAAGTGATCTGATTAGGTTCCTTAATGTATTTTTTGTTTGTTTTGCTTTAAATATTCACAATTTTTACTAAAATAATTAGATATTAGTGTTGTCTTCTAGAAGGTATCTTCCAGTGCTTACCTTTTTAATGTGTTTAGTCGTTTTTCAAAACTGAATTTTCACTTTAGCAAATTTCTCACATGTTTGTTTTTATAGGAGCTACTAATAATAGGTAAGAAACTTTGGAGGTGCAAAGAACAGGCTAAAATAGAAGTTCTTTTTTCACTTTCAATTCCAGAACTATGCCATAAGATATTTTTAAAAAGGAAAACATGAAAATGTCCTTTAAATTAGAGCAGGTAGTGTTTTTAAGTATTGCACATTTTATTATAAATTCCAAGTTCCATCAATACATAAGCATTTTCCCAGAAATTATTCTGTATTAAATAGTAAAATTTGACCACAAACCACCTCATTTTAACAATGTTTCTATTAGTACGAAGTTCTTATAGTCTCTGCAATACTCAGTGGTGTACAAGAGCTCTCTCTGTGTCAGGGGAAAATCCTAATTTTAACAATTTGAATCTTGCCATTCATCAGCTGCGTGATCTCAGGGAAGTTATTTCACTTTGCTGAGCATCAGAGTCCTCATCTGTAAAATAGGAATAATGATACTTAACTCACAGGGCTTCTGTGAGGATTAGACATGTCTGTAAGGAACCTCAACAGTGCCTAGTGTACTATAAAGGCATAACAAATATTTCTTTCTCATCTTTCCCAATCCATTCCAGCAGTATAAGTCACTCTGGAGATTCAAATAGGCAACACCGTAATTTAAGTTAGGATTGTGTTGTTTTAATGTTAGGATATTTCTGGCTGCTTCATTTTATACTTGGACTTTAAATATACATGTTTCTATAGACATTCTTTTTTAAAAAAAGATTTTATTTATTTATTTTTAGAGAGGGGGAAGGAGGGAGAAAGAGAGGGAGAGAAACATCAATGTGTGGTTGCCTCTTACACATCCCTACTGGGGACCTGGCCTGCAACCCGGACATGTGCCCTGACTGGGAATTGAACCAGTGATGCTTTGGTTCACAGGCCAGCACTCCATCCACTGAGCCATACCAGCCAGGGCTCTATATAGACATTCTTTAAACAAAATTAATATGTTTTTATTTTGATGAAGATGGGATTGATTCTGATGTTTCTGGATAACTAAGTGATATGGGAAAGAATTTTGTTTCTAAAGTGATGACTCTATCATGGAAACGTACTCTGTGAAAAAGAAAACTCCATGGCAACTTTTTCCTACTCAGTATTAAACTTATAGGAAAAAAGTATGGCAATTCTCCTTTTATACCTAAATCCTATGCTAATTGCTGTCTCCAGCAGTTAAGTTTGAGCCCTAATCTTAAACTTGGCTTCCATCAGCTGAGCTTTGTGACGTACCGGGCACATTCCCACAGCCAGGCCTCCCATCTGTCAAGTGCACCTGCCTTTCGCAGGATCCAGTGCCGATCGCTCTGCACCTCTGGGCCACCCAGGTCCCTGCAGGTGTGGACTCTAGGCTTTCATGCCACAGTTTCTTGGCCAGTTTAGATACTGCAAACATTTGGGCCTTCCAGTTTCTGCAGTTTTGTTTTGGTTCTTTAAAAACAGCTCTGCCTGCACCCCTGGCACACCACCATTTCTGAGGCGCTCATTGTAGATGGGAAGGCTGTTGCCTTCCGGATTGCAATGACCAGAATCTAGATTTTTTTCCCTTATTTTCTTTGTGCCTTGACAAACAAAAGAGGATGTGAGATGCATTTATTTTTTTGTACAATGCGGAAATGTCCATTCTAGGAGATGGTGAGGTTTCCTCATTTACTCCAAGTTGTTCACGTCGCCCCTATTTTTAACAGATGTGTAGAAAGTGTGAATTTGGTGGGACTGGTGGGAGAAGGCAGTGGGGATGTGGTAAAACTACTTCTTTCTTATTTGCCAAGAGGCATTTAATTCCTGGTAAGAACATACGTAGTAGTAAATAAAATGTCCTGGTCTTGGGGCCAAGACTTTGCGTGGGGGGCATGTGTTACAAGTCTTGCAGCCTCTAGATGCAGGCTCGTGCGTATGTGGCTCTTCCCCCTCCTCCGTCTGCTCTTCCAAGGTCAAGTGGCTTGCTGACAGAGGGGGATCTTTGAGTAAATAAAGCCAGATCTGATAAATTCATAGCAGTTTACAATTTAATTTCTTTAAGAAATCATTCAAAAAGAGAATGTCAGGAAAGGGTGTGGCTAAAACAATACCCTTCCTCAAAGAGATTGAGGGGTGGACTTGGAGGTAGATGTGATACGATGTAAATGAGCGTTTTTAAATATTTAGGAACAATTGTAGGAAGGATCTGTGTGTCAATATAATGCTTTTTTTAAAACATTAATTTTTGGTTAAGGTTAAGGTTGGAGAGGTTACAGCCAGACATCAGCACTTCTTTCCACCTCCTCTCCCTCCCCCCCCTCCTGCAATGGGCAGGAGACAAATCTTCAAGATGCTCATGGTTTAGTACAGGAGGCTCCAGGCAAAGCAGTGCAGACAGAAAGGGTATGCACCTGCCACAAAGGGAACTTAGAAACATCAGTCCAGAAGGGCTTCATGGAGGAGGTATCTTGCAGATGACTAGATGCCACGTTCTCTCCTAGGGAGACAATCTCCCTGAGCTCTATCCCACCATGCCCGGACCCTGTCAGACCTCTTCAAGCCATGTTGTCTGACAGGGTCCAGGCATGGTGGGATCAAGGTCAGGGAGATCGTCTCCCAAGGAGAGAACGTGGCAACTAGACAAACAGGAAGTGAGGAGGGAGTGGTGGTGATGACATCCTGTGGAACTAGTTTGGGCAAAGGGAAAAAGCATATGAACACTAATAGTAACGAGTGCCTAGCGCTTGGCGAGAGTTTATTACGTGCAGCCACCTGCTAACTATTCTACATGAATTATCTCATTTGATTCTCACATAAAACCTGTGGAGCACATTTTCTTCTTTTTTAATCAAGAGAAAATTGAAGCTGAGCGAGATTATGTGACTGGCCCACAGGTGCACAGCTAGTGAGTGGTAGAGCCCGAATTTGAACCCCTAAGTGCAGGCTCTTAACCTCTTCACAAAAAGGATCTGCTCTGTTTGGGGAACATTGAGTAGCTAGATAGAATTAGAGCCTGGCTTCCTTCCCAAGGCATGGCAGGTGACTGTTGGATTTTTATCTGGGGAGTGATAATTTTTTTAACAACAAATGTGGTCGGAATTTGCAACTGGGTTTTATTTTTGAGGTGAAGGGAAAGAAGGGATTTCGGTGTTTGTTTTTTTTTTAATTTCTTTGCTTATATTTGTATGGAAGCAACATTGTTCCAAGATTTTTCTTCTGGGCTTGTGTGTATGTGAGAGGTAACTTGTAGATGGCCTGGACAGTGGGGAGGAGCATGCTTAGGGCACAGGTAGGAAACCACTGCCATCCCGGTGTTGGTGATGTTGTTGCTGGTCACTATTTAACTGAGCACTTACTATGTGCCACATTATTCTGGTGGCTCCTGAGGTGTCATCCAAGTCTGGAGATGTCTAGGAAAAAAAATAGAAATATATGCATTTGAAAACTTGGAAGTTGACAGATGAGTGAGGCCAAGGGAATGAACATGCAGAAGAAAACTATGGTGGGGCCCCTGGGGCCACGCCATAGTAGGGAGAAGACAGTGAGAATGGAAGCCCCTTAAAAGCAGAGGTGGGGGATGAAAACCCTACTCCTGGACTCCATCAGATAGTGCAGATGAGCCCCTCAGCTGGCCTCCCATCTGTGAAAATGAAGTAAAGAACCCATTTTCTCAGACAACTTCACAAGATCTGTGGTGATCACCAGCGAGGTGCTGCACATAAACACGCTTTAAGGACTCTGAAGTTCTTGACAATATGCTGAAGGCAAGAGGGGAGCAGTGGGGGGTCTGAGCCCAGCAAGGGGGCCCAGGACGTCGGGGAACAGAGCTCTGAGCTTTTTCAGCGGAACAAGGAGGATGGTACTGAGACACGCCTGTGGGCCGCATCTGTTGGAGACCCTGAAAGAAATATCTCCTAAGAAAGATTCAAAAGGTAGGGCAAGGGAGAGAAACAGGAAGAGGAAGACTCTGAGGGATGTAAGTGAGGAGGTTGATTCCTTGGAGGAGCCTAGTATAGGGCCGTAAGTCGGAAATTCTTGTGCCCTCTGACCCTAACAGGTTCTTTGACCTTTAGCACGTGGCCTCCACTCTCGGGCCCTCAGTCTTCTCCTTTGCAAAAATGACGCAGTTGGTTGGCATAGATGAGCACAACGGCCCAAGCCGGGAATGACAAGTATGGCTCCATCTCTCCATCTCACCCCAGCACCAGGGCCGCGTGGAGCATGGTGTTGAGAAGGGTGGTGAGGCCAAGAGAACAGATGTTGGGTGGAAGAATGAAATCTGCTGGTGGTTTGCAGCAGGGAGGTGCGGCACCCAGGCCTGGCCTTGGTCTCCCCTGGCCCTGGCTTGGAGAAACAGGAGAGTCACACTCCAGGAAACTTCGAAGGGTCTAAGGAAAGGCCTCTCTGGAATTCTGGAGCCAATGTCTGCCCTGTGGCTTTGCCTCTTTGGGGCAGACCTGGGCCCTCTGGATAAGTCTGCTTCACGAGGAGACTGAAAGAGGGTGTGCTGGGAACCGCCAGATTCTCCTGAAAGGTGACTCCCGAGGTCTGGGCCAAGGAAGGGTTTTGGACAGGAAAGGGGATTCACAACAGGGCATGCTTGAGAGAAACCGTTGAAGGCTTTCAGCCCTGCCCAAGGCAGGGAATGTGAGACGGAACCTATAAGTTACTTTAGCTATATATCGTGTGTCACCTGCAAATGCCTCCCCCGGCACCAGCATTGGTGTTTGTGACCTCACAGTGTGTGCCCTGTGCAGAGGGTGGAGTGGGGGAAGGGATTCGGCCAGGGTCAGACACACATGTGGGGAAGCACTGGCTTTGAAGACTGAATTTCCTCCTTTTTCTGCTTGGGGTGTAACCAGAGACCAATGTCAACAAAGACTCACTCAGGCTCAGGAACGCTTCTGTTTGCAGCTCTCCTTGGGGCGTGACTTGCTTTTCTCAGAGGTCAGTGAATTCTAAATTGTGTAATTTCAGGTTCTGCTGAACCAGGGTAGGGGAGCCATTTGAGGGAGTTGGCGGGAGAGGGGTGGATGTGTCACTCGGGCTTCTAGAGACTCTTGCTTCTGTCTGTAAAACCAGACCTAGCCGCATGGGATTCTCCCATGTCACTGAGAGCAGGAAATGTAGGTAGATTTGGGTGACAATGTCTGAATTTGCTGTAGCAATGGACCCATGTTAAGTCTTCGAAATAAGGTAATATCCTAAGTTGAAAAGCAATAGCAATAGCAAGGAGCAAAAGGAGTAACACCAGTTATTTGCTATGCTTGGTTATACTTCCCCAGTTATAACTATTCCTTATAGCCTGTGAAGTATATGCCCTGTGCTGTGGGGAAGTGTAGCAAGCTGGAAACTTCTAAAGGTCTGAATCATTAAAAACAAAATTATTGAGTTGATTGTGGTGACATTAGTAAATATTTTTTTTAATTTTCTTTTTTTAAAAGATTTTATTTTATTTATCTTTAGAGGGGAAAGGAAGGAGAGAGGGAGAGAAATATCAATGTATGGTTGCCTCTTATGCATCCCCCGCTGGGAACTGGCCTGCAACCCAGGCATGTGCCCTGACTGGGAATCGAACCGCGGTAGTTTGGTTCGCAGGCCTGCACTCAATCCACTGAGCTACACCAGCCAGGGCAGTAAATAAATTTATGTAGTCTTTAAATGTACAATCATCCACACTTATTTTGATATTTAAGTTCTGCAATTTTTTTTGTGGTACTGCTTCACCAATAGCATTTTATTTTATTTTATTTTTGTTTATTTTATATTTTTTTAAGATTTTATTTATTTATCTTTAGAGGGGGAAGGGAAGGAGAGAGGGAGAGAAATATCAATGTATCCGCAATCCTATGAACCCTCCTAGGAATAGAACCGCAATCCTTTGGTTCGCAGGCCCACGCTCAATCCACTGAACTACACCAGCCAGGGCACCAATAGCATTTTAAATGTGCCCTGTTGGTATTTCTCTTTCCCAAACATGACTCTCTAAGGGGTCATGCTGTTTCTCTCTGTTTTTTTTTTTTTTAATTGCATTTTACTGCTTATGCCATTACAGTTATCCTCATTTTTCCTCCTTTGCTCCCCTCCACTCAGCACCCAGCACTCCCTCAGGCAACCCTCCCACCCTTGTTCATGTCCACAGGTCATGCCTGTAAGGTCTTTGGCTACTTTATTCGGTGTGCTGTGCTTTACATTCCCAGGGCTATTCTGTAACTACCTATTTGTACTTCTTAATCCCCTCACCTTTCACCCATTCTCCCACACCCACCCTCCTATCTCTCTATCTTTAACCTTTGGCATTTTACCAATGAATCTTTTCTTTTTTTAATCCTCACCGCAGGACATTTTTTCATTGCTTTTTGGAGAGAGAGGGAGGGAGGGAGGGAGGGAAAGATTGAAAAGCATCGACGTGAGAGAGAAACATCGATTGGTTGCCAGCTGCCTTCTTGTATGTGCCTCCACTGGGGATGGAACCCACAGCCTGGGTGTGCCCTGACTGGCAAGCAAACATGCGGCCTTCGGCTCTCTGGCCAGCTGAGCCACACTGGCCAGGGCAAGGTCTGAATCACTTTTGATCTATACTTCCCCTCCTAAACTCTAGGTTTAGCAAAGGACCTGATATTTATGCATGCACACAACAAAAATCTTTTGAGCCTGTAGTTATTTAATGATTCCAGCCACTGTTGTAAAGTCTGGGGACAGAGAAATTAAACAAGCTCTTGCTGTCTTAGAATTTATAATCTACTGGGTTGGGGCAGACAATAAAACTTAGTGTATTCTATAACATATCAAGTGGGGAGACATATTGTGAAGAAAAATAAAGAAGGGTACAGGTGATAGAGGGGAGCCGATATTGCCGGGAGAAGTGGAGTTGGGAGCGGCAGTGAGGGCGTGAGCCCCGAGGCTGACTTCATCCCAAACAGAAGCATGTCCAGAGACAGTGCAGGCAGTGTGGTGGGAGGGGAGTCAGATGGAGGCCCGGGCTGAGCGGAACTTGTGGGATATTCTGGGTCACTGCAAGTCCTTTGGATCTGAAAGGGAAGCTTGTGGAGGGTTTTCAGCTGAAGTGAGATAGGATTCCAGCTGCTGTTTTGAAAATGAACCGAAGAGGGCAAAGATGGAAGCATGGAAACAGGATGAAATAATCTAACCAAGAGATGAGAGTGGATGAACTAAGGATGGATCAGGGTCTAAATATTAGGAAGGAATAGCTGGCAAGATTTCCTGATGAATGGAACGTGAGTTTGGAATGAAAGAAGCACAGATGACTCAGGGTCTTGGGCCTGAGCAGCTGGAGGAACATGACTGTTGTTTACTGAAGACGGGAAGGCTGGTGGAGAAACAGCTTTGGAGATAGGGGATCCATAATTCGGTTTGGGAAATTTTAAGTCTCAGATAGACAACTAGCAGAGAGGGCCATAGACTGTTGGGTGTGATAGCCCGAAGTTCAGAAGAGAGATTGGGGCTACAGGAATAAATTCAGGAGTGGAAAGTACATAAAAAATTAAAGCTACTGACGGGATGAGGTCAGCTAGGAAGAGAGTTTATAGGTGGAGAGCAAAAGCAATCCATGCCTGAGGCTTGGAGACTCCAGCGTTAATGGTTAGGGGATGCGAGAAGAAGCAGTCAAGGCGATGAGGAGGAACCAGTGAGAGGAAGAGAGAGTGAGGTCCCAGGGAGCAAAGGGAAAAGGTATTTCGAGACGAAAGTGTCTAATTGGGTCAGATGCTGCTGACAGATCAGGTTCAAATAGGACTGAAGACCAGCCATTGGGTTTGGAACATGAAGGTCATTGGCATTTCGCAAAAGCAGTTTTAGTGGAATTGGGGAGATAAAAGGCTGTTTTAAAACCGAATGGAAAAAAATAAGTGGAGATAGTGAATATGTAGTGAATATGATTCTTTCAGGAAATTTTGTTGTGAAGGGAAGCAGAACAGATTGAGGCACTTGCTGGCAGGAGAAATGCCAGTATCTAACATGGCTCAATAGCACCCCGGGAGCTGCTTTTCAAACAGCAGATCATTCTCCTGTGAAGAAGGCAGTCCCAGGAAAACCCCAGGAGGCTGTATTATGTCTGTCTTATTGGGACTTGCCCAGGACTCTACACAGCATCCTTGTCTGTCACAGATACCTCTAGCATCATTGGATTTGCCATTTCATAGGAGCTAAGGGCATTTTTATGACAGCCTGGATCTACTGCAGAGCCCCCTCAAAATTATGAATCTCTTAAATCACCCAGTACATGGGTTTGAGCATCATTCCCTGTCACAGTTATGTTTCTTCAAAACCCAGCAGTGCTTGCCCTGACTGGTGTGGCCAATGCAAAGCGAAAGGTCGCCAGTTTGATTCCTGGCCAGGGCACGTGCGTGGGTTGCGGACCGAGTCCCCAGCTGGGGTGCAGGCAAGAGGCAAGCGATCAGTGCTTCCCTCTCACATCAGTGTTTCCCTCCTTCTGTTTCTCCCGCCCTTCTCCTCTCTCTAAAAACGAATAAATGAAAGTTAAAAAACAAGAAAAACCCCAGTGGCGTTCAACAAGTGCTGGATTTTTTTCTTTGTGTAGTGAGCTGAAGGTGTAATAACTTGTTCTTGACCTTACAGAGGATGTTCTGACCTTAGATCACTGAACTCCTAGAAACATCACTAGTGTGGGGGACCCTGCAGGATCCTTTAACAGGGGGACCCAGGCTTTGGGGCTCAGAACTGGCTCAGATCTGGAAATTGTGGGCACATGGGCCTTCTCCTTGACAGCTCTTGATTTTTTTGTTCTTGTTATAAAAGTCATGTAGTATCCTCATGGGCTACTCATCCACTCACTCCTAGGACCATGTGGTCTACTGGCCATCATAAAAACTTCTGTTGTTGGAGGCACTCTGATTCTGCTTCTGGCCTTGTTGCCTGTTGTGATTTATGTCTGTTTGGACTCTGACGGGTCAGCACGGACATCCGGCCCTTGCTGTTCTGGAATCCCATTATCATTACCACCGAGACCAGGGAGCCCAGTGATGTGGCGGAGTCATTTATTCTCACTCTGGTCTATGGTGGACAGTTGTCGCTAAGCTTCTCAAAGATGTGGTTGCCTCTCACTGATATGTTCCTTGTTGCCCAGTGAAAGGAATGTCCTCTGAACCCTCCTAGGAATCATAAGTCCCATAGGATGAATTTGTTCTGACATGCCAGTCTCTGTGAACATTCTGACCCCTTTCCTCAGTTTTCTGCCACAATACTGCAGCCCCTCCCTATAATTTACTGGAAGGCATCATTGTGTCTAAGCTTCAAAGATTCATTCGGAAACACACTAATACTAACTCTGAGGAGGGGTCCCAAGTCAGGAACCCCTCCCTCACCTTCGTATTTTGCTCCCCGCCTTCCACTCCTGTTTATCACCCTTGAAATCCATCTCCCACATGTTTCCCTTGTTCATGCTGATACATCTTAGCCAAGTCTCATGGCTCTTTCTGCAGATGTTTTCTTCTGAGTCAGGCAGTGTTTCTCCACTTGGGCTGCCTTGACACCGACTCCCAGTTTGGTCCAGAAGCAATAAATGGATGTAGAGGCAGGTCTTGAAGACAGCAGCATGATTTTGTCACAGTTACTGTCAAGAATCTTGTTTCATCTAGATGTGGAGAAGAAAACGGAAGTGACATGTTCTAGTTAATATCAGCCAACTGATGGACTATTTTGGATGAAGTAAGAGAAGCCACAGAATGTATCCTCAGGCTCCAGGCTTCTCCCTGCAGGATTGGGAAGAAGTTGATTATGGCAAAGTATGGGTGATATTGATATTGTTATATCTTGGGGAATTATTATATTTTAGATTTGTCTTTTGAATATATCACATGCAATTTAATGTAATTCAGCATGGCAATCTTTGTCTTTCAATTTGGGAATTTAAATATTTACACCTGATCCAATTTCTGATATTTTGGGGTTGAAATCTACCATCTTAGCTTTTTAATGTATACTACTTGTTCTGTATTTTCATTTGCAGGGATGAAGAGTTTTAAAAAGTTATTTCAATCCTGTAAATTCTTGTAATAGTTACACCAAATATTGCAATATGCATACTTGGTTTATAAAAAATATAATATTAATTGGTTCTTCCCCCTCTTCCTAGACAGTGCTGGACCTGAAAACACATACCTCTATTTCACTTGCAGTACATTATACTTTTCTATGTAATTCTCCACAAGACACTATTTTTATTGTTTTATATAATTGATACTCATTTATACTTATCATTCCTTCTTGCATGTCTGGTCTTCTACCTAGAATCATTTCCTTTTGCCTGAAGGCCATAATATATTAGTTTAGATATGTTAAAGATGAATGCCCCCTAATTTGGTTTGTCTGAAAATTTCATAGATATATATTCAGAGTTGGCAATTACTTTCTTTCAGCATTTGAAGCTATAATTCCATCATTTTTTGGCTTCCAATATTGCTGTTGAGAAATTAGCTGTCAGTCTATAGATTGCTCCTTTGACAGTAATCTGTGTATTTTCCTCTGGCTGCCTTTAAGATATTTTTTTTGCTTATGGTTTTTAACAGATTTAATATAAAGTGCTCAAGTTTCCTTTTGTCTAACCAGTGTTGGGTTTCTTGAATGTGTAGATTTACGTATTTAATTCTTTTTGGAAAATTCTCAGCTGTTAACTCTATCAATTTGTAGTTCTGTTCCATTGTCTCTGTCTTCACCTCTGGAGACTTCAATACCCATTAAATCTTTTTATGGCTCTTTTATGTCAGTGCCATGGTCTGAAAAAAGGTAAATACAAAAGTTGTGAGTAAGCATTTTAAAGCCTTATAGCAATTGACAGAGTGATTTTATGTGTTATGACTCTAATAAAATTTTAGTCTTATATTCAGTATGTCCTTTTTTATTTCATTGGTTCGATTTATTTAAATTTTATTTTACAAAAGCATCAGTTTGTGACATTTAAATTTTAAAACTTAATTAAGGAAGTGCTTTTCTATGCTTCTTATATTCTCTTCTAATTTTTCTCCTTTTGTTTTTATCTCCATGCTTCATACTGGGTATTTTCTTCCATGTGACAAATCTCTCTTTAGTTGTGTCCACTTGTATGTATGTTTAACATATGGTTATTATGATTTTTATTATTACTTTTTTTCTTCTAGCATTTTCATTGCCTCTTTTTTAAAAAAAGAGTTTCCAGTTCTCTGTCAAAAATTTGAAGGTTGATTTTTATTTTTTTAAACAAAATTTAATATAGTTTTTTAAAGTCAGTATCTAAAAAGCCTAATATCCAAGGGTCCGTACTCTATGTCTGTGTTTTCTGGATTTTTATTCCTATGGTCTTGTCTCCTTGCTCTATGTGTGTCTTCAGATATTTTTAGTATAAAGGAAAGGGGTTTGCAGTCTTCCCTGCTCTCTGCGGTGTCTCTGTACCTTCGGACCCCATCCCAGGGTTTTTGATTCAGCAGGTTTGGGTGGAGCCTATGACTTTGCATTTTTAATAAGTTCTCAGGGCATTGTGGTTGGACTGGGGACCACATTTTGAGGACTTGTGCTTTGGAATACTCATGTCTCTGATAAATAAAGAATTATAATGCTAAAGAACCAAGTGTTGTAATATTTAAGCAAAATATGGAGTAAAATACAATCCACTGCTTGGCTAGGATATGCAAGGCCTGGCATGATGTGGCCCTGTCTATCTCATCCGCTTTATTTTGCACCATGCTTCCTATTTTTGCATTGGCCTTTATTCTGTTCCTCAGACACCAAGCCCATTTCAGTTTCAAGGCTGCCCTTGCCGTTCCCTCTGCCTAGGGCTCTTGTCTCAGATTGTGGCTCTCTGTGTGTCATCACTGAAGGCCCAACTCCAAATGTCACCTTTCCAGAGAGATGTTCTCCACCTAAAGGAGGCATTTTCTATGACAGTCCCCACTCTTCTAATTTATTCTTTTCGTGTGACTTACCATGACCTGGAGTTGCCTTTGAATTTGCTTGTTGGAAAATTCCAATCTAGGTTCTCACTATTGGTTGGAGACATTGATGTTTGACATGGATATCTTACTTTATAACCTAGTTTCTGAAGGGAAATGAACACTGAGAGAGAACCATGGAATAATGCCCTCCCCTACCTGCCTTCCCACATGTTACAGCTGCCAGAATTCTGCCCAGCTTGCAATGGAAAGGACAGGGATTTGTATTTTCCCTGCCTCTGCAGTGTCTTCTATACCCTTGGTTGCCTCATAATAAGACAAGATGGTGACTTAGGCAATACTTTTCACTCTCAGGGATTCCGGAGAGTTGCTAAATGGGTCAGTTTTTTCATGCACCCAGAACACTCCTAAATAGTAGAAGTGATTCTCTTCAGGGTGGCTAGCCTCTGCCAAATTGTTCTCAGCAACAGTGAGGGAAGAAGAGCTGCTTTCTACCTCCGTTGTATGCCAGGTGGGCTTTGTCTGCAGTTGTTTCCCCGAGGTACTTCCAGCTGTGTGGGCTCTCAGGTTAGGACTGGACATCATCCATCTCCTTGGCGAGGACATGGGCCACTAGGGTGAAGAAAGAAACAAACCTGTTTACTCAGGTATTTTAAAGTTGTATTTGTTTTACTCCTAATGGTTTGCTTATTAAATGCTGAGTGCCTGTGCCAATGCTGGGTGTAGACAAGACCTGGACATTCTCTCTACAGACAATTGCTGGTGGTCTGAGCTGACTCACCCCCTATCCACACCTCCACATGGCTCTGCCCCTGGCATCTGGTCTTGGGAGGTTGGTATTCTTGCAGCAATCTCAGGCTGATGCCATGAGCTGTGGCCAACAACAACAAGGATTTTTCTAGGGAGTTCAGGAGAGAGATTCACTGTCTAGCCACTGGCTTTTACTGCTGTTTGCCTGAGTTTTGGGGAGAGTCTTTCCCAAATAAGGAGGCTTGAGAGCGCTCTTAGATGGGGATGCTCTGGATCTCTACAGCACTAGGACTGCAGATGTTTACGCAGATACACTTGATATTTTATCTGTTTTTTTAGATAGGCATGTAGAACATTTCAACCACCCTAACTTCCTTCACATCTGCTCTTTATCCACGTGAAAGCCAGTTAAAGACACTGGTACTTGATTAGTGACTTTGGCATTGCTTGCACACCTGTTGTGCCAGGAATGAACTGAAGATGAATTTGACAAAATGCAGAGGTTGTGGGTGGGAGACTTTGGCAGCTCCCAGAGGAGCCACCTTGAGGGTTTTGTTAGGCTGGCTCGTCCTCCCCTAGAGCTTTCCTGTGTTTGTGTGGGAGTTCAGTTCACAACAGCTTGCAAAGCACCTACTCTACACCAGGCACTCTTCCCAATTAGGTCCTAGGGGTTGCAAGGCTAATAAAATTCTCTTCTTGCCTTCAAGGAGGTCAGAATATTATTGGGAGAGAGACCCGTGGTGGTGTCTTCAATATGGCTATACATTATTTTTGCTTCTTCCCTTGAATTTTGGCTTGTCCTGCCACTAGCTTTGACTAGTAGGTTGTGGTGGAAGCAAAGTTGTATAACTTGCAGGATGGGGCCCTGGGAAATCTACAGCTTTGGCTTTTGTCACTTTTAGACTATCTCTTATTGGAAATCAGCCACCATGTAAGGAGACTGACCACCCTAAGACCACCACCCTAAGACCACCCTAAGTGCAGGAAGCCCATGCTAGCAACAAGCAGTGAGAGTGTGAGAGAGGCACTGAAGCAGTCCACTGAATGAGACCTTCGTGGGCCTTCTCCTTGGAGGAGTAGCTGGCCAAATGAGCTGAGTGAGTAACCTCAGCTGATGCCAAACTGAGCAGAAGGACTGCCAAGTCAATTCTTGCCTAAATTCTTGACCCATAGAATTGGTAACAAATAAAATGGCTGTTATGGATTATCAAAACACACATACACGAGGTCTGTCCAGAAGGTGTCCAGCCATGTGGTATGAAATGGAGAAACATGTTTGTCTATGGCCATACCACCCTGAACATGCCTGGTCTCATCTGATCTTGGATGATCTAGAGACGTTTATTGAAGAAGATACAAGATACAAGAAACATTATACATAGGACAATGACCTTCAAAAAGACACCTTGGGACCTCACACAGTTCTCTCAGTTGCCATCAGCTGCCCCATTATATTTTCCAGAATCTCACTGGTGGTCTGAAATCTCTTCCCTTTCAAAGGTAATTTTAGTTTTGGGAAAAACCAGAAGTCACAGGGCACCAAATCTGGGCTGTAGGGGATTGAGTCATTTAGGTGATTTAATGTTTCACAAAAAAACTGCATAAGATGTGATGCATGAGCAGGCACATTGTCATGGTGAAGCTGCCAATCACCAGTTGCCCATAGCTGTGGCCTTCTTAATCATCCAAATAGTTTCTGTGGAGGAATGTTTGAGCTTAACACTAAATTTGATGCAGATTCATTGCTCTACTTGCTCAGTCATTTTGAATGTGACAGCCACACAGTACAAATGCTCACTTGCATGCATCTACCACTCCCACTGACTAGTACAGTGAAGTTGTTATTGTTTGTGCATGCACATTCCAGTCTACTCTCCTTGGTTGCCAGATTACATCAATGTCATGGAAACTATTCTAGTTATATTAACAATGGCTGGACTTTTCCTGGACAGACCTCATGTATTCTTTTTTCAAAAACTAAAAAAAATATATGTTTATTAATTTTAGGGAGAGGGGAAGGGAAAAAGAGAGTGAGAAATATCTGTGTGAGAGAGAAACATTGATTGGTTGCCTTCTACACCTACCCTGCCTGAGGATCAAACTAGCAACCTAGGTATGTGCCCTGACCATGAATTGAACCCCCAACTTTTTGGTGTATGGGCCAACACTCCAACCAACTGAGCAATACTGGTCAGGTTTCACAGTGAATTCTTCATTGCAGGCGGGGCCTGTGAAGTTATTTTTGAAGGATACAAGGAAAGAGGGAAGTGTGGGGGTCATGTGCTACTCCACAGCTGGTTATGGGGGTGGAGAAGACAGAGCGCCTAGGGAGAGGATGGGTGTGGTGGTCATTGAGAGAGGAACACAGGCCACAACCTTGACCCCACAGAAGGAGAAGAGCAGAATTGGAGAAGCCAGCCTGTTCTAAGAATATCTGTTAGGCTGAGGCACAGATAGACTCATGGGCTTTGCACACAATCTGCCCCTTTTCTTTTTCTCTCCATTGCCTTTCAGGTGATTAGTATCAAAATATTAAAAACAGCTGTTGGGTTAGCAAAGAAGAGAGCATTTCACATAACCTTGGAAATGCTCACTGGCCATGACCGTTGCTTTCTGAAGGGTTTCCTCATGGGAAAATGGGAAAACCATGGAACAGCTTCTCTTGAACACACCACACCCACTCTCTCTGTTCCCTGCTCTGTTTACCAAGAGCCATAGAGCAGATTCAATAGTCTTAATTTGTGGGCAGACTTGCCACATCCTCACTCCAGTAGACTTTGTGCAAGGAGGAATGAAACAGAGTGTATAAGAAGAAAGGTTTGGCTTAAGTGCTAGTAGGAGCTAGGAGATCAGGCTCTCAGGCCTCATTGGGCAACACTTGCTTTGTGTGATATGGGCAAATGTCTGAAATCCTGTAGATCCCAAGGTCCTCCTCTGTAATATGAGGTGCTGGGTGAAGACTAATATCATCACAAATAATAAAAATAGCCATAACTAATGTTTACTGAGCACGCACTAGAAGCCTGACCCTGGGCTAGCCACTTTGTACACTTCATTTATTTCATCTTCAGAATACTTAAACTCAGTGAAGGCCCCTGAAGCCTTTCCCGATCATCCTGTCTACAGCTCCCTGTATCAGTCATCTATCACAGTGTGACAAATTACTTCAAATCGTACTATCTTAAAACAACAATAACAATTGACAGTCTCATAGTTTCTTTGGGCCAGGAATTCTAGAGCATCTTGGCTGACTGGTTATAGCTTGGGGTCCTTTATGAATGTGCTGGGGCCACAGTCATCGCTTTCAACTTGGCAGGTCAATGTTGGCTACGGATGAGGTTGGCGCTGGCCATCGACAAGAGACTTCCTCCATCACCACCTCACCATGGTGCTCCCTGAGAAGGCATGTTTCCTGAGAGCAGGGATTTCATGTTTTTTATTGCTGTACCCTCAATGCCTAGAACAATGCCAGGTGTATGGTTGGTGGTAAATATTGTGCAGGTACTATCATTATGTCAGTTTCATATGCAGAAGCAGCAGCTCAGAGAAGTGAAATAATTTGCCTGAAGTCAAACAGGTAGCAAGTATTGTGGCTGGGGTACCATGTTGTGCATAAGGATTGATACCAACAGTCTACACAGTAGCATTCAGTGCTTCCAGTGCTGCCATTATGGAAGAGGAATAATATGTCTAAGTGGAGAGTGGGACAGCATGCAGGAGAAGGTCTGGGAGAATTCTTAGGAGATTGGGAAATTCTAGGAGGAAGTATGAAAGTGTCTGGATAAATGGATGTGTGTTATCACTGCGATGGGAGGGAGAGAGAGAAAGACAGAAGGGGGAGTGAGAGGGAGAAGGCAGAGAGAGAGAGAAAGAGGGAAAGAGAGAGAGAGAGATTGAGAGAGAGAGAATGAATGCGTGGGTATGGTAGCTAAATCACTAAAGGGTAAATAATGTACTCTGACCAGCTGGTATGACACAGACCTAGAGATAATACTTTGACCTCACTCTTATTTGCCTCAAGTTCATTGCAAAATTTGTCTCCAGGGAATGTCCTTATTAATATGACGAAGTAAATTTTTCTTTAAAAATCCCACAAGCAATTTAAGTCATTATTGGAGTAGCAAGCACATTGCCAAATTACACATGGATTGCTAACTTGATTATATTTCTGGGAATTATCCATTTTCTGGATTATTTGCCAGAAAAAGAAAAGTACTGTCTGTTGGCCACCCACTCTCCATTCTCCTTCCCAGCCTCCTGGGGGAGGGGGCTGGTCTTCATCATACAATGCAGTCTTCTTAGAACGATGCCTTTACTCACCCCCTCTTTTGGCCTGGGAGGTAGAAATTTGGGGGAATAGAGGGCAATGGTTATAAAAGACTCTCACTTACTGTCCTTCCTCTGATGCATTCTGGGTGCTGAGTTTGGGGGGAAGGGGTGCTGTTTGTGTGGAAAGGTTTTGGATTGTTGGATGAGATCAGGGTGAGATCCGGGGGAGTGGTTACTGAGGCGGGCTGCTGACGCTGGCTCTGACCTGGCCTTGAAGCTGAGGTGGTGGTGGTCCCTGAGTTTCTTCAAGGCCCAGCCCAGGTCACCAGAGTACAGAAGCACAGAGAGATTGTACGCAGGAGGTGGATTCAAGAAAAATGAAAGAATTTGCATTGAGCTTGAAAGTATCTTCCGGGACACGTGGGAAGCTGTGTTTAGTTGGACTCACACCAGACCTGGTTGAAAGATTGACATAAATTTCCCCTCACATTTGTGAGCTTCTACACAGACAGTGTCTAGGCAGACATGGAATAGCCACATGTCAAGGAGAATGGCATCGCCCTGAGCTTACCAGTTAGGCCAGAGTTACTCACTTAGGGCCCCCCTTTCCTTTTCAGTGTCTCCCATATGAGGGATCCAAGCACACTGGTGAAGAGCACAGGCCTCAGTGTTTGCTTCAGCCTATGCCCTGTCCTCTGACACCTACTGCGGCACATTAGGCAAGTTACTTAACGTCTCTGCACCTCCATTTTCTCAAATGTGAAATGGGGGCAGTAATAGTTCTTATTTCATAGAGTAGTTATGAAAGTGATCTTGACTTTATACATGTAAAGCTCTTACAACAGTATGTTGCATTTGAGATTTCATTTAAAAAACTTATGTGGAACAATACATGATGAATATATTGCTATGTGCCAAGTGCAGGAGAATGGCAAGGAAGACCTGGTTCTGGCCCCCACGAAACTTATGTCCCAGTATATTTGGGGTGGGAGGCAGAATCATGCCCCACCCCGAGAGGTCCATTTTCTAATTCCTGGAACTGGTGAATATGTTATGTTACACGGCAAGGGGGAATTTAGGTTGCAGATGGAATTACAGTTGCTAATCCACTGACTTTTAAAATAGGGAGAGTGGCCTGGATTATCCAGGTGGGCCCAATGTAATCGCAAGGGTCCTTACAATAGGGAGGAGGGGGCATGAGAGTGCATGCTGGAGTGACAGCGCTTGAGAAGAGCTTGACGCTGTTGTTGACTTGGAAGATGGAAGGGGGACATGCGCCAAGGACTGCAGGTGGCCTCTGCAGAATGGAGAAGACGAGGACATGACTCTCCCCCTAGAGCCTCCAGGAGGAACACAGCCCTGCTGATGCCTTTCCTGTATCTGCCCTGTGGGACCAATTTCAGATGTACAGTCTCCAGGGCTGTAAGATGATAAGTCTTATGAACTGGGGTTTAAGCCACCCAGTTCATAATAATTTGTCACAATAGGAATAGTGAGCTAATACTAATGCAGACAGGAAATAAGTCAACAAATGAATCTATAACATACTTTTAAGTAATAAGTACTAGGAAGACCGTGAACAGGATAAAGGGAGAGAGATGATGGAGGTGGGGACTCTTAGCTGGTCAGTGAGTCCATTTCGGGGGAGATGACATTTGAGAAGAGGCTTGAATGAATCGAGAGGACAAACCATGGGTCTGCATTCGGGGCAGGGGGAATAGAGCCCACAGAGACCGTGAGGAGAGAAAAGCCTTGCAGAGCGGAAGGAGGGTCCGTGCGGCTAAGGGATAGTAGTAGGCACATGGGAAAGTAGCAGATGAGACCAGGCAGACAGAAGTCAGACCCTACAAACCCTTGGAGTTCAGACGCTATGATAAGAAGTTTGAATTTTATTCCCACTGTGATAGGAAACCACTAGAAAAGAACTGCTCAAGAGAGGTGATTTGAACTGATTTACCACTTATGAAGCTCACGCACACTGCCGTGTCGGGAACAAACCAAGAAGTGTTAAAGAGTGGAAGTGACAAGACAAATGTAGGAGGGGAGTGTGAAAAAACATGGACTAGCCTTAGCCAGTGGTGACGGAGGAGGTGAGGAGCTGGATTCTAGACATCTCTGGGTGGTTGGAGCTGCCCTGGCTTTGCGATGGTTGGATATGGCGATTCAGGGAAGGAAACGAATCAAGGCTGTCTCCTGGGTTTGGGCTGGAGCAGCTGGGTGAATGGACATGCTATTTACTTACATGAAAAAGACAGAGGACAGGTTCAGAAGGTAACAATCCAGAATGTTCACCTAATAAATGCTTAAGGACTATCATCAGTATCTGTTGCTCCTGACACACTGGCCCATTGTTATTGCCTGCCTCTCTGTCTGTGCTGGTATCTTCCATCTGGGACTTCCTCCTCCCACTCTACTGTCCAGGGTTCAATTCATATCTATCCTTCACAGCCCATCTCTGGTGTCACCTCTTCTCTGACTGCCTCCACTGTGGGAGAGATCTCTCTTCCCTTTGACTCCACTGAGGCTGCTGTTTAAGTCTATTTAACAGTTTACATTGAACTTCATCTATATTACTGCCTTGTCTTTCTTACCGGATGGTAATCTCTTTGAAGGCAGGGATGCGCACTCCTCTTTTTGAATTCTTTGCTGCATAGTGCCTAGGAGGTAGGAGGTGCCTAGGAAATGGTTGGTGAATGGTATTCAGTATTTCAGAGAAGACATTGTCGAGTAGGGGAATTGAACTAGGTGTTCTCTAAGGCCAGTTTCTGTTCTAAGATTTCACGGTTTGTCTGATGGTGGGTTAGTTGTCTCCACTGCTCTAAGTGCCACGCTCTGCACTTGATTAGGGAATGCATGGTGACTGTCATCTACCTCCCGTGCCAGCCCAAGGAACACTTTAATTAGGAAGGAAACATTGGGTTTGTAGATACGTACAAAGATGGTTTTCTGATGCCAAATATAAATGGTTTCAGATTGTGTGTAGTCTTACACTATTACCCATTCTTTCTTTTTACCCCTTTCCCTCTCCATTTAATAAAGAAGACCTTATAACAGGTCAATGACAGGAAATGATGGCAGAATGCCAATATGCAGTATTGCCTTCAATTATTCCATTTCCGCAACTGTGCAAGAGTCTCGCATGCATTATATAGTTAATGACCTAATTTTGGCAGCACACATATGTATCTGTTTCCAATGCCAAGGTAGACAGACATTCAAAGATTGCTTAATGAAACATGCAATTAAGGGAAGTTATTGTTCTAGCAACAATCTGTATCTTTACTTTTATCCATGTACCAGGTTTTGCTACATGACACATAATCCCACAAGACAGTGGTTTAAAATAGCAACCACTAATTTAATTCTTAATTTTGTAGTTTGGCAGTTTGGGGTGGAGTAGCCAGGGAGGTCTGAGCTGGGCGGGCTTGGCTGATCTTGCCTGAGTTCACTTATGTATCTGTGATCAGCTGGAGGGTTGTGTAGGGCTGAATGGTTTGATGGCTCAGTGGAGGTGACTGGGAAAACTAAGTCACTCTCCCTAAGGTCTCTCCTCCTCCTTAGGTTAGCCTGGGTTTCTTTATATGGTGGTGGCAGGATTCCACAAATAAGAAAGTAATTAAGCAAAACCTCTTGAGGCCCAGGCTCTGAAATTTTCCAAATTGCATCTGCCACATTCTATTGCCCAAAGCAGGTTAGAAGGTCAGCTCCTATTCAAGGGGTGGAGCAATTGTCTTGTGATGGAAGGTGAGGCAAAGTTGCACTGCATAGGCTGTAGATACAGGGAGGGGTGAAAAGTTGTGGTCACTTTTGCAATCTGGCATAAATAGAGTGCTTTTTAGCTTAAGTAACAGAAAATTCAACTCTAAGATGCCTAAACAATAAAGACACGTTATCTCAGAAAATAAGAACTATGGAGGAAAGGTGATTACTGGGTTATTTCAACTGCTTAGCAGTGCCATCATGGTCCTTGGTTTTCTCATACTCAACTTTCCACTCTGTCATTCCTAGCGTGTTCCTCGTTGTTCACATTTGAACATGATGTTCATGAAGTTTCAGGCTTTTATTTGAAGGTGACGAAGTCCAGAGGAGAAAACTGGAATGTCTCTGTCTTCTAGGTCCCTTTAGAAATGAGGGGAATCTACTCAGAAGCCCTTGCAGCCTTCCCATTGGGTCTCGTTAGGTCACATGTATGTGCCCGAGGCTAAACAGACTGAACCACTCTGCAACTTCCTGCTACTGGCTTTTGACTCAGGAGGTGGGAATTGGAGGTGGTGAGTTATATATACATTTCCCTCAAGAAATACAGCTTAGGAATGTTGAATGTAGGGTGAGTAGTTTCTACCCAGAGAGTAGCGTTGGGTATATCCATCGCATATTTCTACCTTTTGCAGTAATTTTTTTAACAGTAACAAAAGCACTAACATCAACAGTGGATGGTGAACACCTATGCAAACATAAAACTAATCCAGTGGGTAGAGGGTGATGTCTTTGGGTCATGGGATTCCAAGTAAGTTTAGAACAAATGATTTTTTAAAATCTCCTGTTTTGTGATTCTTATTTTAACTACTCACATTTGCTTCTTGAGCCACAGAATAGAAAGCATATTTCTTTAAATCTTAAAGGCCACTAAGGAGGTCCGAGTTTAACAGTCTTAAACAATTAAATAAAGAGTTAAAGGGATAAAAAAACAGCCACCAGCTAGGAAACTTTAAGCTTTTGTTTTCGGAGGACATTTCTCCGTAATTTAATTGTCCCACAAGCTCTATTAGTTCTCCCCTCTTTAAAATTTGACCTGGAGTGACATGTATGGCAAATGCGAGTATTGTTTTTCTAGAAAGTCTCAAGGAAAATGTGCCTCTGCTTTAACTGTTCTCCATAAATAAAATCTCTTATAAAAAGGCCATCACCTTAGCAACTGAGTCAGCTTTATAAAGACAAAGTAAAACTGTGAGTAAAGCTGCTGATAAGGCCTGAATAATCTTTTTCCATTCAAGAAAGAGAAATTTTTTAAAAAAGTGACTTTTCACCATGACTTGAGATCAAACTATGCAAACTTAAAGTATACGCAGTTTCAATGAAAAAAAAAAAGGAGAAGTCGCCCTGGAAGGCAAGCTGGAGCATTGCAGTGTTCGAGTTTCCTCCCACTTACGGTTTGTTCGAGTGTCTGTTTTCTCTCCTTGTTAAACTGCTTACACGTCAAACCCTTTTCCTCTTTCTGTAAGTGTCACCATTAAAGGGGTGAGGTAAGCATGGAGAGAATGCCACACTCTGGATTTCTTTGATAAGTTCTCGAACCTTTGGTAAGAGTTTGTCATCAGCACGCTCTGGGGGTTTGGGGGTGGCGAATCCTCTTGCCTTTGATCACTTACATGTCTATGATAGGGCTTTCAAAGGCAAACTGCATGATTTTAGAAAAGAATTAACAATGTGGAAATTGGTCAGCGCTCAAATGGTGGTAATTAATATGTACATTTAAAATACAGTGGACAAAATATACTCTTCTCGAGTCACGTATTGCAGAGGTGCTATAGTTCCAACATCAAGGTATAGTGCTGGTTAGTAAGAAATTTGGGGTAAATTTCACCTTTATTTTCTAAGAACACAAAAACTGTAGTAAGAAACATAAAATCATTTTTTGCACCTACTCTCAGTCCATAGGCACGGAAGAAGGCCTGAAGGAACCGACCCCGAACCGTGCTCACTGATTATCCCTGAAGGGCTCCTTCTTGGGGGAATTTCCCCGTTGTGTTTAGTGTTGGTAGAGGACCTTGCTGTAGTCCTTGTGAGCGGAAAGGGGATCCCCTTCCTTGCTCACCCTAATAACTAGGGTGTGGTCACATAAAGTAGGCTTAGACACTGACGCTTCCTCCTACAGCCCAAAACTTGGGTGTGTGTGACACAGGACCTGGACTAAGGTGAGGCATCTAGAGTGTTCAGGTGTAAACTTTAAGGAGGCGCCCATTCTTAGAGTCAGTCCTAAGATGCTAGTGACCCTGTGCATTTGTATGAGCCTGAAAGTAAGTGACTCCTTAAATTTTGTTCCTTAAGCTGCTGAATTGCTTCTGCAACTCCCAGCTAAAAGATGACACTTGAACAGTCAGTCCAGCGGCGGGGGGGTCATCACAGTGGGGGTGGAGGCGATGCAGGTGGAGGGATGGGAGAGGTGGCGCTAATGACAGCAGGGGCAGCGATGTTGGGATGTTGGTGGTGGTGGCTGTGGTGCTGCTAATTTTGATGGTGGCAAAAGCTTGCCTTTGGTTCCAATGGAAAGCTTCCTCGTTCTCCTGCCCTTGGCTTTGTCAGCTCCTTTCCTTAATAAACCTGCCACCGCATGCCTTCTCAGCAGAGTGGGTTACTGCTCCTTACAGCCAAGAACCCTGCTGAATGGCATTCTGAGCAATTTTTATTTGTCCTCCTTTATCCTTTTCTATGTTTTTACTTTTCACGTATTTGTAAGCAGGTTATGCTTTCGTGAAAGGCCGAATATTTTTATCAACTGTCATCTGTCACTGAGCAGACCAAAGTCTTCAGGGTGGGCTCCAGACTGAGTTCATTCAGTAATCCAGTGACAGTGACATCAAGGCCCGAGGTGCTCTCCCTCTGTCCACTGTTCTGTGGTTGATCTTTACACTCAGGTTGGTGGCAGCTAGGCTGAGCCATTCCCAGAGTTACATGCAGAAATGACAATGTCTAGAGGAAAGAGAGAAAGGGTCTCTTCCTATGAGCCTTTCTTAAGAATGAGGAAGAATTTACCAGGAGCCCCATTACAGACTTCACTCTCATTTTATTGGCCAAAATCGGGTCACGTGCCTAAGCATGGCCTAGTCGTGACAAGGGCACAGTTTTCCTCAGACCACTCCGACACATCCCCAGAGCTGGGGTCAGTTCTGCTGAGGTATATGACACTGTCCAGGCGAGGAGGGTACCTGAATCAAACTGGGTTTCTCCTAGGAAAGAAGAAAGGTGGAATGGAGGCTGAGTGGTCAGTGTTCAGGGTCCGTAATCCATTTTGGCTGCTTGCTGAGTGCTTTCGTTCACTTTTGGGTGTGTGGCTGCAGTCGGAATATTAATGTACACGATGTGTTTTCTTAGGCCACTGTTAGTCTTTCCTTCTCATGCCAGTTTTAAAATGCTGACTAGATCAAAGTATATCTATGATGTCAATGTGGAAAACAGTATGGTGTCCTCAAAAGATTAAACAGAGTTATCATAAAAATCAGGAATTCCACTCGTAGGTGTGTACCCCAAAGAACTGAAGGTAGGGACTTGAACAAATGTTTGCACACTCACGTTCATAGCAGCATTTTTCACAAAAGCCGAAAGGTAGAAGCAAGGGAAATGTTTATTGACAGGTGAATGGAGAAACAAGATGTGTTAGGTGCAATATTCCATGAAATAACGTACATGGACTATTATTCAGCCTTGAAGTCTGATACCTGCTAAAACATGGACGAACCTTGAAGATACCTTGAAGTGAAATCAGCCAGTCACAAAAAAGCAAATCATGTATAATTTCACTTATGTGAGTTACTCAGTCAAATTTACAGAGACACAAAATAGATCGAAAGTAGAACGCTATGTGGTGGTTGCCAGGGGCTAGAAAGAGGGGGAAATTGGGAGTCATTCTATAGTGAGTACGAAGTTTCAGTTTCGCAAAATGAAAAAAGCTCTGCACAACAATATAAATGTACTTAATGTTGCTGAACTATTCAATTAAAAATGGTTAAAATAACATATACACATTTATGTCATGTATATTTCACCACAATTTTAAAAAACATGATTTTTAAAAAAAACCCATTGCGAGGGTTAATTTTATGTGTCAGCTGATTAGACTATGATACCAATTGTTCGGTCAATTGTCCATCTAGCTATTGCTGTAAAGATATTTTTTTGGATCCAATTAACATTTAAATTAGTAATTGTTGGTTCTAATTCTCTGGAAACATGCACCCATATTTGTCATAAACATTATACGGTATTTCCAGAAATTTTGTAATTAAAAACATATCTTGTATTTGTGAGTAGCGGATGTGGGAAACCTGAAGACCCAAAGTTGTAAACCACAGCGGCCCTGGACCACAGTCGGTGGAACGGGTGAAATTGCACAGGGCAGAGGAGGAAGTGTGTGTGTCGGGAAGACCCCCAGAGCCTTCTCCTGGGCCTGGAATTCCCTTCCCAGGCTAGTCCCCTACTGTATGCTTCACGAAGCCACTCAAAACAGTTGCTGGTATGACAAGCACTTCAAAATGTTAGCAGCTTTTATTGTTATTTTAGGGGAAGATGTGTCTTCCCCATTTGCTATGTTTCCTTTTATGTGGAGGAAGCTCCCCAAGGGGAGTGACCTGGCCTTTCCCTCCTCTCTCTGTTCACAGATGGCTGAGTTTAGAAGAAGAAATAGAGTGTATCAGTCTCTCAAGGCTGCTGTAACATGTCAGCACACACTGGGTGACTAAAACCACAGAAACTGACTCTGTCGCAGTTCCAGAGGCCAGAAATCTAAAATCAAGGTTTGGGTGGGCTTGGTTCCTCTTGGAGTCTCTGAGGAAGAATCTGTCCCATGCCTCTCTCCTGGCTTCTGGTGGTGGCCTCTGATCTTTGGTGGTCCTTGGTTTGTAGATGCATTACTCCAATCCCTCCCCCTGTGCCTACAGCTTCACGTGGCTTTTTCTTCTCTGTCTTCTGCCCTTTCCTTCTAAGAACATTTATCATTTGATTTAGGGCTGCCTCAATATCCTTGAGTTAATTACATCTGCAAAGAAGCTTCACCACCCCCACCCCCAAATCATGTCACAGTCACAGATGCTGGGTGGGCATATCTTTGGGGGGCTACTATTTACTCACTGGACCACGTGTGTGTATTCTAGCCTCTTCCTTTCCTTTTTCCTCTTGGGGTAGCCTGTCTGTGGAGAGTACAAATTCTGCTCGGATTCTTCTGTTGGAGGATTCACAGGAGTCTCGCCCTCCTTCAGAACCCCTGCCACAGCCACACGATCTCTGTGATTGCATAGATAAATCAGTGTAATTCTGGACTCAGAGCTGGGAACCCACTTACCTGCAGCCATAAAGCCTTATTCTTCAATATCGACGCTAATTTGTTCTCTCATTGCCCTCTTCTTCTGTCTCATTTCTCAATTAGTTTAGAATTCAGGGATGGAAGGAAGGTGCCCTTTTCCGACTTCCCTGGAAAATTCAATTAATATTACTTAAGGCTCAGCTCAAATGTCAGCAACTGTCTAAATTCTTCCCTGACCCTCGCGGGCAGAATTAGCCTTCTCTTCTAGGCCTCCACCGTTCTCCATTATCCTGCTAGTACCTGTGGGGCGGGGATCACAGTCGTTCACAGCTGTCTCCCATTTTGTACTCTCCGAACACATCCCATTGGGTCTATGGATCCACGACTGGGACAAGCAGGAGCTGCATTTTGACAACTGAGACATCCTCCGAAGATTGTACAGCACAGGACACACCATCAGCCACCATGCATCCCGTTATTCTGTCATGCTTTTGATTTCGTCGTCACTTTTCTTTTCTTTGTTTTTTTTTACTGGAAGTGAGATCCAAAGTATCTTGTATTTTTGTCAAATCAGTTTATGGGCTTTGCCTACTAAGAAAAGATGGTCTTTTATACTGCTTTATATATCTCATAATTGATCATTTTTTTAATCTTTGGAAGGTTGAGAAAGACAAAAAAAGGCATAATAAAGAACATAAAGCTCACACATTGCCCCACTATCCAGAGTCCCTGTCAAGTTATTTTTCCAGTTTTTATTCTCTCTCTTAATCCCATAGATGAGCCTATAATTCGTTCACTAATAAGACTATATAACTTGTGTCTAGCTTTTACTTAACATTATGTTAGCGAGTATTTCCCCTTGTCATGATATATTCTCTAAATCATGATCCCTTCAGAAGGCTCTACAATATTCCTTCTCATAAATATAATTTGTTAACCTATTTTCCTCTTATAAGGGCATTCAAGTTGCCTTTAATTTTATTTATTAAAATAACTTTTAAAAATATATATTTAAAACATCTATTGAAATGCTGACATTATTTGCAGCAATGCCAAACAGTGGTCCCAGCCACACACAGTATGGCAACAACACAGTGGGATGCTGTCCTGGAGCAAAGTCAATTGGCAGGACTGCCACATCCCTCTTGTGATGGAAGCTGCTTCAGACAGTGCTGTATACTCAACTTCACGTGGTGGAAACCAGAGCCCTGCTTCCCTGGCTACAGCAGATTGAACTGAAAATTGATGCCAGACCCAAAGGCAGCCATAAATGGGATGTCCAGTAGCCAATGAGATGGGTTGATGCAAGAGCTTCACCCAACATGGTCACTGTGTCCTAAATGATGACTGGCCAATCGAACAAAGCCTCTTTCACATCATTTGAGACTGATCTGGGGGTCTCAGTCAAATGGTTGAGCAGAAATGGGTAGATACCCCAAGAGAAGTCAGAGAGCCCTGTCCACATGGCCACAAAATGCAGGAGCAATGAAGCCAAGAAAAAAATGCGGAGAGGATTTGGCAGCGCAAGCAGGGAGAGCAGAGGCAGAGTGCAGCTGAGTCACGATACTGGCAGAGCACTAGAGAGGGAGCAACAGATGCCTCCTGCCGAAGCAATGTCAAGAAAAACAGGTGGCTGGAGGTATCCTTTGTCCTGAATGACATCCCAGCTCCGCCAGGCAGCTGCTAGAACTGCTTCCTGCTTTTCCCTACTTCCTCGGGTATCCTTACAGTGAACCTCATGAACCCGGGTAACCAGAGCACCTCTCTTTTCCTGGCAACCCGAAGGAGCCTAATCAACACCATGTAATATTCATATCTCTATTCTGGCACGTATCAGGTGGCGTTATGATGATTTGTTTTTATGATTCTCCCTGACTAGGCTCCTTGAGGTCAAGGATTCTGTCCGATGCCTTTTTAAAAATATCCCCAACAACAGGGACAGTGCATTAACACACAGTAGGTATTTAATAATCATTTGATGAATGAATAACTGGTGACCAGCACAAGTGTGCTTGTGGCCCAGCTATTGAAACACAGAGAGCTCAGTCAGAAAATTTTTCTTAAAGGAACCAACTTTTTGGTCTTTTGTTTTGTTTGCTGTGAATAAACGGCATCAAACCTTTTAATCTCATGAATTTTATTTGGAACAATTCTCCTTTAATTTTGTTATAAATAAAACAAATTTAAAAATATATTAATTGACCAAACATTGATTGAGTCCTGCCTCATATCAAACATTATATTCAGCTCTTGGTATACATTCTACTAGGCTGTATGGGGAGAAATCACAGGACAAGGCCGGGTCCCAGGCCTTAAGGGGCTTTCAGTGTACAAAAGGGAGAACAGTCATCTGTACCAAAGAAACAAAACAATGTAGAATGGCTACAGGGTTGCGAAGAGCTGTGGAACTGGGTGGCTGAAATGCGATTTCAGAAAAGGTACTGGCGAGTTGCATAGAAAAGCTCCGGCTATTAAGGAGACAGCACCATCTTTTAAAACAGTGGCTCATGATGCTCCGCGCTGTTAGTTTCATAGGGCAGAATCTTCAAACTTCAGACTTTTCCAAGTCATTTGGAATGTAATAGGAGCTCCAGAATTTACTTTTTACCTGGTAATATTCATCCACTTCTGAACACGAGGTATTGTTATCACTATTTCAATTGAGGCAAGAAATCAGTAATTATTTTTCCCAAAAGGATACTGAGCAAAACAGAGCTTTGCTATAACAAGAGTTACATCAGCTGGCTGATGTTTTAGAATATGCTGGGTGAGCTGAACTTGGCAATGTGGGGCTGCAGTGTCGCGTGCTTACACTTGCTGAGAATATGCCAGCAGTTAAGTTGAAACAAAACTGTGAGTCAAATCACAAAACATTTACTTTGTGGTATTCAAACTTTCGAGCCACGGTTACTGAGGTACCTGAGCTTTTAAAGAAGTGGTGTGGTTGAACTTCCTATCATATACTACAGATGTATTTGAAAAACATTTTCCCAGTGAATACTTATTTTAGCAAAGGATCCTCTTCACGGTTTATGTACTTACACTTTGAAGTAGAATTTCCTCTTACTCAAACTTTTGGCTTACTATCAAACTTTGTCACAGATTTAATTGAAGATTATCCTGGGTGTTCCAGGACTGCTGTTAAAAAACAGTTATTATTGACCATCGAGGTATGGATTGATTTCTGGGCTCTCTGTTCTGTTCATTGATCTATATTCCGGTTCTTATGCCAGTACCATACTGTTTTGATTACACTGGCCTTGTAGTATAGTTTGATATCAGGTATGGTGATCCCTCCTACTTTGTTTTTCTTAAGATTGCTGAGGCTATTTGGGGTCCTTTTTGGTTTCATATATAGTTTTGGAATATTTGTTCTAGATCTGTGAAATATGCCTTTGTTATTTTAATAGGAATTGCATTGAATTTATAGATCGCTTTGGGTAGTATGGACATTTTAATCATGTCAATTCTTCCCATCCATGAACATGGTATACGCTTCCACTTATTTGTATCTTCCTCAATTTCTTTCTTAAATGCCCTACAGTTTTCCAAATACAGGTCTTTTGCATTATTTAAAATAGCCAAGGTCTGCAGATAGTCCAAGTGCCTATCTGTAGATGAATAGATAAAAAAAACTGTAGTGCATTTACACAATGCAGTAGTATGCAACCATAAAAAAGAAGGAAATCTTACCTTTTGTGACCATGGATGGACCTGGAGATTATCATACTAAGTGAAATAAGCCAGTCAGAGAAAGACAAATGCCATGTGATATCACTTATATGTGGAATCTGATGAACAAAACAGAAACAGGCATGGATACATGGAATAGACCGACTGCTATCAGAAGTGACTGTGAAGTGGGGACTGCATGAAAGAAACTGAAAGAATTAGCTGAGAACATTTATGCACAACTTGTAGATACAGACAGCACTGTGGTGATGGCCAGAGAGAAGGGGGGTGGGGATGGGTGGAGGTAGGTAAAGGGGGAGAAAACAGGGACATCTATACTAGTGACAGCAATAAAAATAAAGGAAAAAAGAAAAAAGTTATAATTTATAACTGTTCACCTATGTGACCTAGGATATTCTTAGTACTGTGCAAATAAAGTAAGATACAGAAGCAAACTAGATATGGAAACCAATATAATAAGCCTGCGATTGTCATTCTTTATCCCAAATTTAAAAATACTGCATTGCATTTGCAAAACAGAGTAGACTATTGTTTCTACCTGCCCAGCATCTTTCCTTTTTCTTTGGCGATAGCACCTCTGTATTCTTCTGAGACACCAGCCACCTCCCCTGTCAGTCCACAGAGACAGGCTGCATGCACTCAGGACGCACTGTGACCGTTCAGTCTGCACCACTGTCCAGACCGGTGTCAGGTCCAGGGTCAGCACAGGAGCCAGGTCAGGTCTGGCCACTGAGGCTTCATTCAGAACTGAGTTGGGCTCTGTTAGGAAGGAGATTGCAGCTGGTAAAGATGGCTGTAAGCCGAGAGCTGCTGTGGACCACCACAGGGCGTGAGGCCATCTGGAGAACAGAGCCGCCCGCACAGAGACACACGGAGCTGGGAAAGCTTGGGTGACACCCTCTCCACCTCTCAACCCACTGACTCCTGAATCTCAGGACCACTTCTAGGTTTACACGAGCTAAGAGACCTTTTTCCTCCCTTCCTTTTTTTCTTTTCAGTGTTAGTTTGAATTGGGTTTTCTATCACTTGTACCTCTCTACCCCCATCTTGACTAATATTTGGATGATTATAATTTTTCTCATTGGTTGATTTAAGAATAAACATGTAATAATAGAGGTAAGATTATAAAGTCAGTTTTTACTAGTAAAGTGACACTTCTGTTTCTTATGCACATGAAAGCTCCCTGTAAGAATTACTTGAAAAAAGTTCTGTTGACGTATAAACTTAAGCAATAAATATAAAATATAAAATTCTGCACCTCCACCCCACCTACAAAATAAGGTCAAGTGCATGCATAACAAGTCATCACAGACCGTTCGCAGTCTGTCCTGACCTACCTTCTCAGCCCCAGTCCTTACACTGCCCCCTCTACCGGAACCTCTCCCTCTCCCCAGCCGCTCTGCCCCTCACCTTTTCTGAGCATGGCTTAGCTCGTACCCCCTGCCCAGAACACCACCCTTTTCTAGCTGTTGCTTCTTTCACTAGTTCTTTATGGTTCTGCTAAACAGCACTTGCTCTGTAAGGCCTTCCAGGATCTCCCCACGAAGAATTCATTGCCCTTCCCTCTGCTCAGTCCTCATCACAGTCTGACCTGTGTCGTTGCTGGCGGTATGTGGCGACCTGAGGGCCTTCTTCCTAGTCTGGAGTCTCTCAGACGGGGCCTATCTTATTCATATGTGTGCACTTCCTGCTTGAACTCTGGCACCTAGTGACCCCTCAATGAGTATTTGTCGAAGGAAATTTCAAGGCCAGAGCTTGGGGTAGCCTTCGCTGTGGTTTTATTCTCGCAGGTGCTACAGGCCTTTCCCATCTAGGGTGTAAAGGGAGCTGCGTGTCCTTAGCAGTAGTGCACTCGCAGTCCCCAAACACCGCAAATGACCCATGTTCCACCCACTCAAGGAAGCCCAGGCCAAGGGTAACTTTTATTAGCTCTATTTATCGGCCCAAACATAATGAACTTCTTGGTTTTAATGAGGCCTTGAGCCAAATATCGAAACGCACAGATCAAAGAGCCTCCAAGGCCATTCGGCACTGTGGATGTTACCATCCTTCATCAATTTGTATTTTGGCTTAGTGGGCCAGCATATTTTTCTCTGGCTGTTTCTGCTTATCACAGAGAGGTGCTTACCCAAGGAGTTTACAGTATTTCAAAACGTGCTCGGCGATAGGTGGCTTGCTTTAGATCCAGCCATACTGGGTGTGTCACCTTCTTGGGGCATCACTCATGCCTCGTGTCACCTTCATCAGTCTGCTTAATTGACTTGCGTGCTTTGGGCCACCTGACCTGGTAGTGATGTTCCATGTGGCTTTCCTGAATAACTAATGACAGATATTACGCCTACAAGTATTGGCGACTCCTGGTTGAAGTTGGACTTGTTGGACGGCATTAAATGCTTTTAAGGCTCTTTAAATTGGCCTCCCCCTTTTCCTGATGGAGTTTCCTGGGCATCGTGCACCCCGCCCCACTACCTCCATGTGGAGGAAGAACATGACTGTGGACGCTTCACACTACGTCACCATCGAGCCTTCCTCACACTTGGAAGAGAACGCTTGTCTCGCAGAGTTCATCCTTTCAACTTGTGGGCAGTTAGTTGTGATGACCCAGTTTCGACTGAATGATTAGGAGTGTG